>CM073777.1:15597803-15874230 GCA_037158775.1 Hetaerina titia | reverse complement strand
GGCCACGGTGGTTTTGGTGCCGGAGCTTTTAACGTTGATTTAAAGAACAATTGGGGTGCTGAATCCAATTATGACACTAGTTTTTTCCTATCAGCTATAGTTTTCAAGATATTGATATGTTGTTACTTACGTAAAACGTCTTCTATATGATGATATGGGAATATTATATTAATAATAAAAACCCACTAAATATAAAGACTTGATTTATTCTAGGGCTTCTTCACTTGTGTCTCCTAAATTTCCAAGAAAATTGTCTAAGTGGCTGTGTAGGTAGTGAACTTTTGTGCTCATATTACACCCAAGTGATTTGAAGTTACTGAGCATAATGTTTACCAACTCAATAAAATTTTCACTTTTGTGATTTCCTAGAAAATTTTTTATGACCTCAACAAATGACATCCAACTAATTTTTTCAATCTCATTCATTGACTTGACAAACGCAGGATCCATTGAAAGTTTTCTGATTTGTGGCCCCTCAAAAATATCAGCTTTAAATTTTTCAATACTTATATGGGGCATCTTTAGTCTTAAGTAGCCGAAGCATGGTCCATCCTTGTCAAGAGCCTTTACAAATTGCTTCATTAGGCCTAGTTTAATATGTAGAGGCGGTAAGATGATTTTCTCTCTTTCAACTAAAGATTCAGCAATGATGTTTTCTTTCCCAACAACCAAGTATTCTCTCTTAGGCCACTCCTTCTTAATCCAGTGGTTTTGTCTGTCCCTGCTATCCCAGAGGCACAAGAAACAAGGATATTTTGTGTAGCCACTTTGCTGCCCAAGAAGAAAGTTCACCATTTTTAAATCTACACAAATCACCCAGCGATGTTCCTGGTATTTTATCTTCTGTAAGACCAATGCTATTGTATCGTATTCTTCTTTCATTTTAGTTTAATGAGCGATTGGTATTGCGCCAAACCTGTTACCATTGTGAAGAGAAGTACACATTTTAAACTACGCTTGGAGCTATCAATAAACAAACGCCAATCACTAGCATCATATTGTGATAGTAGTCCCATTTTTTTCAAAAGACCCTTGACGTCTAAACAAAATGTAAGATTGTCTTCTTGAGTAAAAAAGGGTAGCATATCCTTTTCCCTTGTGCGATAAAAACTTATTTTTGTACCGGTACTGGTACCGTACCGTATTTTTGTACCGGTACCATATTTTTGTTTTTTAATCTCATTGCCCTACAATATAGAAATATATATAAAACTTATTGAAAGTTTATTGAAAATAAAAGGAACACCGCAGAGTGGTTATAAATTAGTGTACTTCTGGATTTATTTAACTTTGAAAATTGTTTTCCGGAATATATCAAATATTAAAACAACTAATCGTAAGATGTGCCATACATAAAAAAGTAGAGCGGTTAAATAAAAACGGATTTCATATTTGGATTCAGCTCTACAAATATAGTTAAAATCAGCACAAAGATTCCCGGCACCCAAAAAAGATTTTTTTTGTAGGCCTGTGTAATATATGTAGGTTATGATCATTAAAGCATGGTGACAAAACTATTTGATAAACTATAACAGATTGCTTTCGGTTCATAAATGCTTCAGTAAATTCAGGAAATAGTTGTATTTTCGTGATTTTAGACTTAAATACGTCATATATATATATATACATATATATACATATATATATATATATATATATATATATATATATATATATATATATATATATATATATATATATATATATATGTTCAAACTTGAAAATCCCGCCATACGGCGCACAAATATTCATTCAAACAGAAATAGGTATAAGGAAAGGGGATAGGAAAACACATAAAAGGCGAACACAGGACATGTGGGGAAGGCGGTTTTTGAGCTGATCACGAAAGTAAAAATATTTCCTTATCCGGGATATATATATATATATATATATACATATATATTCAATACAATACAATGATTATATGGTTATTAACTTGACGTAGTATTTAATGGATAATTTTTCTCCCCTTTTCTTTTATATTCACCAATAAACGTAAGCCTCTAGTATCTCTCAATTTTTTCTCCTTTAGCTGAGTAATTTGGATGGTGTATCTAATCTTACTAATCACAAAACAAAATATAGTAAAAGTCAGTGCCAATATTGATATTGTTCGATTGGAAGATGATCTTTAATCGATTAATGAAAATTCAATAAGGTATCAATAAGGTAATCCCTATTTTCTGTCACTGTTAACAAGCTTTCAATGCAATTAGCTATTTTACTCATTAGTTACGTGTTATCGATTGATCTCGAAATGGATATTTTCATCCACTCATGAGAGATGCTTAACTGAAATGTATAACTCCCCTTAGAAGAGGTTTTTGACTAATTCTGAGGTGTGATATTGCAATAATTCTGTATTAATCACACGTGAGATCCTACTGAAATAATAAAATGTCATCGTATAAACCATAATGTAAGGTTACCCTCGGTGGGAAGTAACGTTTGTGAATAATCCGTATAATACAGTAATTCCTTTCCTCCAGTCATCATGTCTTTTCTAAAAGCATTTACATATTTTGTAAATTCAGTGATGAACGTTATATGATTTTGAAACTGGAAAAAATTTCATTTCTTATCTCTTGCTGGCTGTTATATCTTTGTTCCTGAATAATGTCTCTACTCAGCGTATTAACAATGTTATTATTACTATCTCCAAATAGCTCGGACATAATATATTATAATTCAATGCAGCAAGATAAAATATGATGGAACTTTTACTGAAAGCTCCAAAAAATACCTACTCCTGTGGATAACTTTTTAATATGGGCAACGCAAAACTTAAAAACTCTGTGATAATCCATTGCAGTGCTTTCATAGTGACTTGTATCCAAATGTCAGTTTCTTCCGATTTTATTATTAATATTCAAATAAGAAACACACTTTTAAACCGTTTGGATTGAAAGGCGAGCGTGGATTTCAAGCCGCTAGCCCTTTCCGACGAATGGAATGCACTCATCAGGATGAGCGGTACGAGGCGATTCCTTTTTCGTGTGGTTTCGTGGAGAGATTTTGTACCTGAAAATTCTAGCAGATAGGGTGAATTTGAGTAAGGCCAAAGGCGACACTCGATCAGCGGCCTAGTGCTCTAATCCCTGGGCTACCATGTCCGTGATCAATCCATGTTTATCATCCAAATGTTTCACTTGTTTGATTTGCACTGAATGTTTCACTTGTGGAACTAAAGGTGAAGAGAATAATTACCTAGCATCGTCTGGTAGGGCGAGTCCTCACCGAAGATAACGGCATAAAGGGCGACCCCCTCCCGCAATAACAGCTGTGGGTCGCTCGCCTCACAAACGCCGCTACTCTCCTCGCTTCAATGCCCCAATCAAAAGAGGCTAGTATTTATTCAATTGCTCAACAAAACGAATCCCCAGTGGCGCACGCAAAGAGAGCGGGGACCGGGGGCGAATTCTCCTCAACCTCACGGCGACGCCGATGATTTCCTCGGCCCCTACCCGCACCATCTCCCGTTCGATTTCAACCGGCGATTGCGAAGGCTTGACCGGGAGGCAGCTAGTGGGCGGCAATGCCTGTGGGGGTGGGGGAGAGGGCGGCGGGGAGTTTGGAGCATCTAGGGTAGTGCGGGGGACGCAGCGTCTAAGAGAACAAACAAACATTCTTCCCTTGGAGCAAGACCAAAGCCCGCCCTCTGTGAAATGATCTTTGAGGACGAAGAAGGCGATTCAGCCGTAAATTTCACGGCATCAATGACGCTCGCTCTCGGGCGGTAAGGAATGAATCGGAAAGAGAAAGAAAGGATAGAGGAGGCATAGAAAAAGGAGGGAGAGCCACTCAGAGGGAAGGGATTGAGGCCTTCTCTCATCCCTTTGTTCGGGATGACGGGGGGTCAGAGGGGGGTGGAGGGAGCGCAACCAGAGGGGAAGGCCTTCGCGTCCTCGCACGCGAAATTGCGACTGGGCCTTCGAAACGCGTGGAGTTGACAATGCGTTATGTTATCTCACAACTCAGGTCTTTCCTTTTAATTCTGAACCAGTTGGCGGCACATTGAGCCCTGTTTTGCTTCGTAGTTCACACCGGCTAGGAATATGAGACTAAACTAGTTTAAAACACGGAGGGACGTCATCATTGCGGAAGATTTTTGGAAATTCATAGATGTACGGTGCAAAATGCTCTAGTGTCAATCAAAATCGGGAGCTCCAGAATGCAAAAAATGTTTGACGAAATTAAGCCCGGTGTGAAATGATATATTTTTTGTTGAAATTCTGAGGGTTAATGTGCTGTAATTTTTATAAAAATACTCGTGTTGAAAGCTAATCAAGTTACTATCTACATCTCTCCCATTTGAATTGTAATCAAGTTTTTTTCTTTAGAAGCTTCAGCACTTTTAGTAGCAAGAAATCTCTTTTCTGTGGCAAAGCTTTCCGTAGGACAATGTTAGGAAAACATTAATGCATGTGTGGCTAGCGTATGAATTATTTCAAGTTGATTCGTAATTTTAGGTCTCCATAATAAATTCTAATTTTCGTCTGTAAGTATTTGGTATATTCAAACACTTCCAAAAATAATGATCCATTTTGTCTCGTCATGCAATCATTTCAAATTCTGCTAAAATGTTATCATCGATTACTGAAATATATGCAGAATGTATTCAGAAAATTCTGGCAAGAAATTTTCGTCATAAAGTGACTCCATTGGACTAAGTTGCAGTAATGCACATACGCCGGTGTTTCCTATTCAATTACTACAGTTATTCAGCCCATATTGATCTTCAATGATTTTGTAAGCGAATTATTAAAAATATTAATATTGGCTAGAACAAAGAGAAACACTTTCTCCTTAAAAAATATATTCCCTGTCCTCCACTCCATCATTATAGAATAAAATAAATCATTTATAGTCACGTCTTACAATTTTATTTTAAATTCAGGCATTACCGTGTAGTATCGGTAAATTTCATCTGAACCACCCCAGTTTTCTGAAAATTTCATATACCTTCTTATGATTCTTTATTCACAGCTGTTTTGCACCGAGTGTCGTAATGAGGACCACAATAAAAGATTCAATCACCTTAAGTTTACAGCTTATGTAAATAATAAATTAATGGAGGTAATCCTCATGGTTTCTCTACGCACCAATCCTAGAGATGAATCGAGTTTCAGCTAAAAATCAAAGCCTGAATCCAACGTTGTTCCGTGGCGAGGGCTATTGTTAAGAATACAGTCTTCGTACCTCTCAATACCTCCGACACATCGAGTGCACTAACTTTGGCCTAGTTATCAAATAGACGGTCAATTCGATAGATCCTATGGCTCGTGTTGAAGACTTGTGTATTCTATCTAAGGCGCCTCCTTTTTATTTACGGGACACAAATAAAAAGAAGGCGGTGAAGGAGCTTAAAATTTTCATCCTCCTCTCCCTTCTTTTCTTCTGGACGTAATTTGCGAACTGCTCTTTCTGGGAACGGATAAGGGTGTCGGTTACCTCGCAGGTCTTAAAGTTATCGCCGGTAAGCCTTTCGAGAGTTCCCTTCGCGTCTTTTCAGCGCGGCCCTATTCTCCTCCTGCGGGCCCAAGGTTATGCCAACCCCAGTAAACGGCACACTTTACAGCCAGCGTCCAATTGTTCTCTTTACGACTCAAGATCATTCAGTAAGGCCAGCGATCCAAGTCTCTTACGGTCTCAGGAAACACTATCCCCATCGCGTAATAATAATAATACGGCATTTGATGAAAAAAAAGACATGGCTCCAGAGCGTCCAAGTGTAACTTAAGGCTCCAAGTTTAAAGTGTAACTCGAGAGTAAGTATTCAAAATTGAGCGCACTCCTGGTCTTTGATGGATAGAGGAAAGTTAATTCCGAGAGTCGGAAGAGACGGGGCCGTTGACTGGCCGGGCAAATTCGTGGGAGGGTTCGAAGGGGTGGCCTCACTCCGGGGTGGGAGGTTGTCGTTTAACGCGCCACGCATTTTGCGGACCCTTGCTCCGTAGATGCTGGCGGTTATTGAACAAAGGATAGTGGAAAAAGATATTGTCGAAAAAAAAGTCATAAGAAATTTGACCGGCCGGCTTACAAGGGCTCCCTGATAGCAGTATACGTGCATTGATACCCGGCACGTGGAAACGGGCCCCCCATCCTTCCCTTGGGGTCGGCCATTATGCCTCGTAACCCTGACTAAACGGTAAATCCTACCAGAATTTTGCGCTTGCCAGGCGCAGATTTCGGTGTGAGTTTCTCTAAACTACGGCCACTTGAGCACTTTGAGAGCCCGCGTGATACTAGCGTGCCTATCACGGCTTTTGCCGTTGTATTTGGAGTATGATGGCAAATGTTTCGGCCGGACAAAGTTCACTGATAAAGTTAAAGCTGATGGGGAAAGGTTTAGACCGCCACCCAATAAGGGTAGAGAATTAAACATAACCTTGTCCGGAAGTCCTTTTAGGAAAGACATTTTAAATATTTAATATCCGCAATCACATTACAGGAAGAAGTAGTTATCATTTAAAAACATTAATGTTCAAGACTCTAAATTTGAGAATGCTTCTTAGCTATCGTTATAAAGTAAATATTAAATAGAAATTTTAAAAAGTGCATATGTACACTTGAACTTGCCTTTGTTGTAGCCATGCGACTTTGTGGTAGATAGGAGTTTATAATGTGGATTTTAGTGAATAAAAGTTATAACTCAATACATAAGGCTTAATTTTCATGATTCGCAAATTTTTCCTCTCAATTTTTTGTTGCGACCATTTATCATACTCATAAGTGTTCTTCACCGCTCTTCAAAATGGAAACTTGTATTTATTTGTCTAAAAGTATCATGCAAGTCATTGCTAGGATGTGGGGCAGGGGTTGATTGCAGACCAGACTACCCTTAACCCATAGCACCTTCCTCTTAGCGTGGTCGGACAGTTATTCTGATCCCTTATCGTTCGTGAAAATAAATGTTATCTTAAATATATTTGCCCTACACATGATTCCTCAAATTTTATTGCCATGATCTCTCCTATCTTAATGCAATGGCGCCAATTAGATGCTTTCAACACCATTGCTAAAGATGCATCCTTCTAATTTGTGCAAGAGATTTAATCTGTGATTTAACCTTCGCTGCGTGAGTGATTCCCAGCGTAGGGATTCCCTACCTTTATGCATAATCGGTGAGTCAATGAGCATCCTCCGTATTACGTTCCTCAACGACCTTTTGAGCCCTTCTTTTTATTTATTTATTCGTCTTGGTCCAAAAACAGCACTTTTTGGCATTTAGATCGGACAACAATGACAACACAACAGTAACAATAATGGTGGAAAAAATCCCACCCTCCAGGGTGGTATTCTTTTTTCTTTGATCCCCCACCCATCGGATATTTATTTCCCTTTACTCTGACGTATCTATCATTTAAAGGTAGTTTTTAACTTAAAAGTGAATGACTTAAATTTTTAAATTCGCAACGTTCAGGTAACGAAATAGTTTTTTAAACCAAATTTCGTTCCGATGTTTCACAGGCCCTGTTAATTCCAAACTAAATTAGATCATTCTGTCTAACCCTATAACACTACTTGAGGCCAAGAAATTTTTCGTGTTGGACAATTTTTTTTCATTTGAATAATCTCCTTAACTCCTTCCATTACACAGTTATAATTTCTCTTTTAAAACATTTTTCGCGCAACCCTAGAAAGACAATTTCCCAGGGACCAGTAACGTTTTTTTTCGTGAACAGGCAAGGCGTCGTGGTCGAAGCGTGTGTGACATATGCATAGGACTCTAACGCAAACACACCAACGATGACTCGGATCGTATCCTAATCCGATATTCACCAACACTACTGCAATACCTTTTTAGATGATTCTATCTGTCTGGGTGTGTAAATGTAATCAATACTGTGACTATACTTATTAATAATACGTTCGCGAGAAGAACTCGTCGGGTTTAATCGACCAATATCGTGAACAATCGATAAATCGCGCAGCCATAACGTTAATTAAATGCGATACGGTTGCTACGCGAAGAGATACGCCTTCCGCCTCCGTCGCAAAGTCTATGCTTCCGTCTCTCTTTTGCGATATTCTTCGCTCATGGGAAGGCCCGATTCGAACATTTCACGGGTGGGAGTCGAACCCCTGGGCAGAAACTAAGCCTCGCCGTTTTTCGCTCAGGGATCAGTCGAAGCATTAAGTTTTTTTTGCAGCGAAAAGCTGTCGATATGTGAGGCAAGTATTTTTCATTCCTGCCCCCTCACATCCGAGGGGATGCACGCTCACCATTTCTCTCCCACCCCTTCGCCTCGGAATCCATCAGCGTCCCACGGTTCCATTTTCCACCGCTCCCCCTCGAGCGCTCCCAGAGTTCGCGCTTCATCCTTCTCAGCGAGTCCCACTCTTTTTTTCTCTCCCGCTCTCTCTCCCCCTTTTCCTCTTTTTATTCTTCTTCTTTCTTTCCGCTCCATCCGACCGAACCCCTCTCCCCCCTCATCCTCCTTCCCCTGCTAGCAGCGCCGGCTCCGAAGCCAATCAACGCCTCTCTCTCTCTTTCGCTCAGAATTCGCGGCCCTCGAGTTTTGAAAAAAGAAGTTTCAGGCGTTGCAGTCAAACCGGAAGATCACGTGATTGCAATTTCCTGTCCCCGTCTACCTCTCTTTCGTAGTGCACAACCCCCTCCCCCGACCCGCCACCTCTCTCGCTCCAAACCCTCTTTCTCCACATTCCTCCCCTTCGAGAGAATGGAAGAGCGAAGAAATAAGACCCTTGTGCGCATCACCCTTTGTGCTCTGGAAGCTGAATAAAGCCGTTCGGAGTTTAAATGGCATCGCTCCCACCCGCCTCGACCTATCGTGTTCGCCATCTTGACGCCACCCCACTCTTGAAATGAACGATAAAGTGGAATCAAGCTAAGACAAGAAAACCATGCGCACCTGTTTCGTTGCCCACGTAGTGAATATTTAAAGCTTTAGCTGTCATGATTCAGTACTAAGGCTGAAGTCCGCTGTAGAATATTACGACATTTTCAAATAGCGCAGCAAAATACCTGGAGCAGCAGGTTTTTCGTGACTAACAGACGTATTGCCTCTTTAATCTATGGACATTAGTCATAGAAATGGTATGACGATATGGTGTTCTAAGATCTCATATAATTCCATTACGCGGAATATAGATGCACTGTTGTTCAAAAGGATTTAAAATGTTCAACGACTTGCTGAACAGGCTTCAGAATAAAAGTTCAAAAGCTCAACTAAATTTTACGAGTTGCTTCAATGTTTTCAGAGACCCAGATGATCGTTCGTTGAAGGTTTCAGTTCAACACCACGTTTTAACTCACAGGTGACAACCATTTGTTAGACTTTCGTGCTGTGAACCATGGATATAGCCAATTGGCAAACCAAAAAGTTGCTGAGAATGGTCTCCGGCACAGGATCTTGAGACTAATTTTTGGCACTTTTGGCCGAAGACATCATTTGCGTTGCATTACTTCATAATTCGTCCCGCGTTGACTGGCGATCGAAAAGGAAACTGTGATGAAATATTTGAAGAATTTCTATTACATTTTGAATATCGATGATAATTTCTTTGGAGTTGAAAACAGACAATGGGATAAGGGAATGGAAACTGCGTCAAAACCAAGGCTTGCTAACGTACAAATTCTAATGTAGAGCTAGACAATGTACATTAGAAAGCACGCGTAAGTCAAGCGTCTTGCTGAGCCCGAGGAGCTTTTGCTTTTGTTCCTTATTTGGAAAGGCTTTGTGATTTTGCGACTTTATTCAGTATGGGAAGATTGTGGACAGATGAATTCCGTTTAGGCAGTGACGACCGAAGTTCTGAACGCCGTGGCAGCAAGTCTAATCAAGGAAGTGTATTCTACCATTAGAGATGTTGGAACCGGCGAATGGCTAATAGAGGGGAGATTAGATCAGTGTTTAAAATGTTTATATGTGCAATATCTATTTTGCAAAATGTCGGCCTTCCGTAGTACTCAACTCTGCATTAGGAGAAAAGAGTAATTCTACTTTTAAAAAAAGCTGCGTTATCCTCAGAATTGTATCTTAATGGTTTTGAAATTACGATTAATAAAAATTGAATATTTTTAAAGGTATTTAACCAAAGTGTTTTATCGTTACGAGTTTGTAATGAGAATAATATACGTCTTTGCTCTGACTTCTATTAATGGTATTGAAGAGGCGATGGGCCCCTGTTTCAAGACCCCCTCTTTGTATTCTCCGAAGCACCTGAATTCAGATTTGCATTAGAGGTGTTTTTAATTTAAACTTCGTGTTGAGTGAAGAGGTTCTCATAAGGTGAAATGAAATATCACTTAATTTACCACAATATCCCATGCTATGTAAACGTAAGAGACATCCTAGGGTTTCACTGAACCTAATTTGAGTAATTAATCCTTATTAGTATGCACTTATCCACTCACCCACGTTCACGGTAATAACCGATTCTGTCCTTGTCCTGCCAAAGTTGACTTAACGTTTCGCCACAATAGCAACAGAAATCAAGCTAAGAGTTGTTTTTTAGCAAACATAATCAATTTTTAAGAATTTGGATAACGGTTAGAATATCACAGGTATTTTTTTACAAATTATTACTGACGGTACACCTACAGATCATTGTGCTTACTGACAGATTTTTCACAAATGCTTCACTGAGTCTTTTATTCTTCTGGCCTTCTCCTCGCAGTTCTTCACCCTCACATCGATAGTTTTTGATTCTCTCCTTTTTTTCTTCCCTTCCAGCCTCTGAAATATGTCAATAAAATCAATATCATTATGCCGTTAATAATTCACGGGGGCCTACATTTCAATTGCGCTATTTGTTTTTAAAAACTAATGTGCTTCACGTCTTTAGGTCGACGAGTTCAAACGTCGACACGTACCGCATGTGTAACTAGCGTGTTAAAATCACGTTGAATGGGTGATATATGGAAATATTTATGCGTGAATGTATGGCATAATACCAGATTTGTTTTAGTCGTCTTGTGGACCTACTTGCTAGTGAACATTCTGTTATTTGTAGTTCAAACGTATCTGATAGTATTTATTGTTCTTTCACTTTTAAATGGAGGGGGGCAAGAATCTTCAAAATCGAGAATTCACATAATGGCTGAAATAAATGAATTCTTCGCTCCCTATTTCAAATGAATCGTCGAGACCAAATGTGTTTCGTTTTTTTCCCCATTTGATAAAAGTAAAATGGTTAGAGAATGGAAATATTTTCCTCAGCGTCACGCCAAAAAAAGTATTCCTTTCTTTGTCTCAATCCATGCACTGGTTTTTAAATCGGATGGTGAAAAATATTTGGACAGGCGGAATAAATTCCGTTTTAAATGCCTCTTGTTGATATGTTGGCCTGCTCTGCTGCGTCCATTTGCATAGACAACTAAATAAATTAAATGAAAATTTGGGTGTCATTTCTCTTTTGATGGCGCTGACAGCTTTGAATATATTTTTCCTCACATTATTTTATGAAAGAGTTTCAATCATTCCGTCCGCAAGTGTTTCCTGGTTCACTTTTGGCACAGTTAAGTTTATCTTTGGAAATAAATTCTTATATTTTCAATTAGTTTAGTTTAATTTGCACAATTTTCATCTCCTTAGGATAATATAAATACTTATTCAAGATCTTCTCGCAGACACACAAATTTAACTCTCATAACTATCTGATAACTTTACTTAGGTTAATTCTCCAAAAAATAAATGTATTGGGTATACTTACAACTATTATTATCATCACTAGTAGTAGTAATATTCTACCGGTTAAGGTGTAGGCTTTGGGTGGACATAGGCTATACAGTTGTACGAAACATGTACTTGCCCTCCTTAAAAAAACGGCCTGACATCGGAAGCTACAATAAATCCAGCTTTATTTCTGAATATATCTTCCCTCCCTTCATTCCATCCAACATCCCTATCCTATTCCTCCCCTTCCTGCCTAACGTTAGCCCCTCGATCACAGTCGTCAACATCCCATTCTCAATCAAAACGCTCTGAATCCATCTTTTCTGCCTCCTTTAGATTTCGCCCAACAATTCTCTTATTCACTATGAATGACCTTAAAATAAAAATAAGGTAATACGAAAATAAAGTGATACCCTCCATATTTAGACGTTTCTCAGAGGATATTATAAAAAAACATGTGACTTACGTTTCCATGCCTGTTTCGAAATTGCGGGGTTAGTAGCAGTATTAAAGAATAGAAAAATCACGATCAAAACACAGATGTAATTTCGTTGAATTGCAATTTTGAAACATTATTAAACAAACACGAAGTAAAAACATCGAGTGGTTAAATGGTTAATATACCTCAATGGTTAAAATACCTCACGTGTTAACGTAAAATTACCTAAAACAATTTCTGCGCCAATGAGTTTTTAAGTTTGAAAATTTTTTCATTGCTGTCTTTCATAAAATCACTTGACCCTAAAATTTCCGGTGGTAATAGATATTTTTGCTATTTGATTAAATTACATATTTACCCTCCCAAGAGTTATAGCGGCGAAAATTAAAATTATTAGGTCCTCAAATATTTTGGAAGGTAAGAGTAATTTAACTTTGGATTCCGAGTGGGTTTATGTGAGAGTGACGCCCACAACTTAATCTCCCATCACTTCACTTTGCACCTGTGCTGATTTCCCGATTGCTGCAATTACACTCGCGCAAAATTAGTGATTATCGTCCGTTGGCAAGTACGTATATATATTCTCTGCTCGGCGTTATACTCGTTACTCGATGCTCTAATGTAATCCCCATTTGAAATGATGCATCGAGGGTCGGCTTGATGCAGTAGCGCGTTACCAGGGGGGCCATCGATGGCAGAAGCCCTCCCTCACAGGAATCAGGGCCGCCCAGTTTGGAGACCGCCACATCCAGCATCGCTTTTATATCGCCATCCACCCCACCCACACCCGCTACCCTCACGGCGCCTCTCTTTCTGCTCCCCTCCTTCCCTATTGTCGTAACTCATTTTTTTCTCCTCTCTCGCCGTACTTCCATTGCCTCGCTACAGAGGCGCCCCCCCCCCCCTCGGTCTTTTTCCGCTCTTTCCCGTTCCCCTGCCTCTCCAATCCCACTTCTCCTCCAACTTCTGCGACCCATCCAATTATCTAAAGCGAAAATCTCGCCGTGCTCCCTGAGTGACCTCTCTGTTACCCTCCCTCCCACGCCAACTCTTCTCCCATCCCCTCCCTGAGTCCCTCCTCCTCGCTCCTACCCTTCCTTCTTCGCCGAAAGAGTAGGCTTTACGGCCCGAACCTCATCTGCCCAAATGCCTTTGCCATCCACCCCCGTGTGCCCTCTCGGTCTATGTCTCTCTCCCCCCTCACTTCCTCGTCTTCCGCTCACATGTCCCTTTATCCCTTCGCTCCTTCCGCCGTCTCATTTCCATCATCTGCATAAGGATGGGATGTAAGGGGACCCTTCTCTCAGATTCCAGGGTGTCGTTTGGTTGCATGAGGCAGATTTGCAAGTGAGGAGATATAACAGAATACAAATATATTGCCCTTTTAGGGTCTGTCTAGTGAGAAGATTGGTTACTTTTAAGTTTAGTACTTTGAACTGAACTAACTAACTAACTTTTAGCAGATCTATTTCACTGCGCCATGTAGTAACTTTGAGTATATTACTGTTAATTAAAAACCAACGTAATAGTTTGCAGCGAAGCAGAGAGAAAAATTGCTCTCTGACAATTTTCTTTTCAATTTCTGGCGGAGTATCTCTTATTTACTTATCAAGTGAATGTAAGAGAAAGTGTTTTCTGTTAAATAATTCAATGAGCACCTTTCAAACACCAAGAGATCAATTTTATTTTTTGAATTAGGAAGTATATTTTTCAAGTCTCTGTGTCTCATGGTGCACTAGGTTTAGAAGATCAAAACATTTTACGATGGTGGCAATTTCTCCGTAGAGGTTAAATGTTTATAAAGAAGTTACTGATTTTGAATTTAATTTATCCTGTTGAATGAGAGTTAACATTCAACTCTTTCCTCAGGATTTAGTCGTCTTCGAGTATGTATCACCGAATAAAATAAGAAATTTGCAAAAAGCTATTATTTTAAAATATGTTGGAAAAAATTACTATTAATATGCAGTTTTGTGGCGTAAAACACGCCAAAATATACTCTAATCTACAAATTACTGTGGAAAAAGCATCAAAATTCAACGATGGTAAAACACCATCGTGTACCACCTCTTGATAAATATTCCGCATGAAAGTAATTTTTCCTTTGGTTATGGCTTAATTAATCAGAGACAGTCAAAAACGATTTTCTGAAAGTGCTTTAACGTTGAACCTCATTTATTTTGGTATCACCGTTTGTCAACCACATCAGCCATAAAGCGTTTGTTTTCGCGTACTCTGTGATGTAGGTTATTAACAAGAATTTCACAATTTATTGCCATTAGAAGACTCATTATTAGGATATTATAAAATCGCGTAAAATGGTTTGTAGTTTCAAGAAACGGGCCTCTGATGCGCTGGGAGGGTGTGCTAGAAGTTCATGTAGAATAATTATTAAAATGATAAAATAATTAAAACACCACAATGATTAAAATTTTTAAAATTAAAATGATATCATAATTACAATAAGCTCGCATTGGGGAAGGCTAAGTAATTAAATTGGTGTGGATTTGTTATGTAACTATACATTGAAAGAAAATGACGAAAGCAGAGTTTTAGTGGCATATAGCCAGACTATTAACAAAAACGAAATCAAAAGAATCCTCATACAATGACTTCGAAAAATTGATGCTTTGGCATTCCATTTAAGAAATCGACTTGTTTCGGCTAGTTTAGTTACACCAAGACGTCTTCATGTGAGTACCCAAAGGTCATTCACGTGAAAGTACTAGAACTGCAATTATTCAACTAATGAAGCGTTTTTATCTTCAGAACGTAAAATGTTTTATTTCAAATGGAATAAGTTGCCTCGAAGTCCCCTTCTCGACTGCTAACCACGTAACTGGGAAACGTATTTGCATATTATAATCTTGTATTCCGCAATCATAGTGAGAAAGTACGAGTGTGAATTTAGTTTCATTGACCGGTATGGTGTGCATTTTATTACAATTGAATTCATTCATTACTGATGTGAAACCAATGTTCGACATTTTTGAATTGAAAATATTGTTGAGCTTAGCACGGAATGTTAAAGGATAGGTGTGAATGTCTGAGGAAAATTTTTCTTTTAACCTCGCTCTCTTGGAAGAGAGGATGGATGGCGTGGTTCGATCCCCGAGGTTGTTGGACGGATGAATAATCTACTTGGCGGCAGTGGGACGGACGGCAACGGTAGGAGGGATCCCGAGCTCGTTTAACCCGATAGACTTCGTCACTCCTCTGAATTTTAAATGCTTTGAGGAAGCAAAAAGAAGTCCACTGAAATATGAAAATGGTTCAAATTTGCCTACACGCAGACCTCTGCTGGCTCCCATGAGCGTTGTAATACATTTATGTGCTGGATAAAGATTAAATTAGTTTTATTCTCAGGTGTGGAGGTTCGTAATGAAGAAAAAACTTTCAAAATTGCCAGATTTAAAAATTGCGATTCCCAGTTCGGAGTCAGATTACTTTTAAATAGAAGCATGGCTTAATTGCTTTATATTTTCATGAATACATTGCACTTATTTTGGGAGTACTCACGCTATCGCAAACAATTTCAATTATGTTAGTTTTGTATATTTTTATTAAATAATTTATTAACTATTACTTATGCTCTTTTGTTGATAAGAATCCGTCTGTGTAAAAATAACACTTAAATGCAGAAGGTTGTGCGTGTTACAAAAGCTTCGCATCTTTAGCCTTCGTCCGATTAGGACGGCCAAAGGAAACAGAATGAAAAAGTGATAAATATCAGATCTCCTTTGAAATTAGCCACCACCGAGTATTCCATGAGCTCATAATAAAATTATCCGCAGAGAGGTGCGTGAAAATAAACTTCCCGTTGCTCTAATGAATAACTCATTTCCTGTGTAGCTTAAAATTTTCTACCGCTTAAACTGGATACTAAGTGCAGATACGATGCCGTTATTGGGACAACTGAAGGAATTCTATGGCAGTGTGTGTGTATGAGTGTGTTTGTATGTGTGTGTATGTATGGATGTATATATGTGTGTGTGTGTGTGTGTGGAAAAAATGGAGAAGGTGAAATGCACCGAAAGAAAAACAAAGGAGGAAGTACTAGGTATGGTGGGCGAGGAAAGGGGTTTCTTGAGTGAACTCCTATGGAGGAAGAAAATATGGATGAAAGGCGTATTGAGCGGTAGAGGAATGTTGAAGAATGTAATAGAGGGGAGAATGATAGGCAAACGAGGAAAGGGCAGGAACAGGATAGATATTTTAGACCGAATGAAGGGAGGTATGAAGTACACAGAGATGAACAGGGACCTGATGTAGATTATGTTGCTCGATTGTGTTTTGTTTGGAGTCGCAACTTATTTCTGTGAGTGTTTCCATCCCAAAAACCTACCTTAACCGGTAGATTACATTATAATATATATATATATATATATATATATATATATATACCGCGACCCGCATATATATATATATATATATATATATATATATATATATATATATATATACGGGTCGGGGTGGTCTAGCGGGTAGAGCGTTGGACTACTGACCGGAGGGTACAGAGTTCGATTCCCGGGCAAGGCACTTCGGATTCCGGATCAAACAGATAGGTATGTGTTAGATTATATTATGGTTAGGCACATGTTTAGGAACAGTGTGATAAATTCGCACAGTTTCCCAGGAGCGGATGCGGACTCTGACCACAATTTAGTTGTTATGAAATGTAATGTTCGTTTCAAAAAGATAAGGCAGTGGCGGCGGGTGAGGAAATTGAATGTAGAAGCATTAAATGGATTAACGTGGAAGAAGTATCAGCAGGCTGTAAAGAAATTGATGGATGACGGTAAACAACTGAGTACTATCGAAGAAATATGGGAATGTATCTAGTATGGGATATCAGAAGACGCAAAAGACACTATAGGAACCGTTAACGGAAAAGGATAAGGAACCCATGGGTAACGGATGAGATGATTGCAAAGATGGTTGAGTAAAGAAGATGGAAAAATCTAAACCAAGAGTTAGGTAAAATGAAGTACAAAGAGTTAAACAATAAATTGAGAAGGGCCACAAATAAAGCATAGGATGAATGGTGGAAAACGCAATGCGAGGATATGGAAAGTTTACATAAGAAGGGTGAAATTGGTGCTCTATACAGCAAGGTTAAGTTATTATCGAGAAAAAAGAAGGCTAGATCAGTGCTAACGGTTGAAGATAAGTGGGGTAAGGTAATAGTTGAACCAGGAAAAATCAAGAGAGATTGAAGGAATATATAGAAACACTGTATGGTAAAGAATTAGGCCGACAAGGTTAGACATAGAAGAGGAACATGACGTTGAAGAAGATAGCTTAGGTCCGGGCATGCTCGACGATGAAATAGAAAGGGCATTAAAGGAGATGAAAGCAAATAAGGCCGTGGGGGTGGACAACATCCCTGTAGAACTGTTGAAATGTTTAGGAAAATGTGGGATGAAGACTCCCTATGGACTGATTCGTAGTATCCATGAGGAAGGAATCTGGCCGAAAGATTTTGTGAGATATAGTTCGTGAGATATAGTTGGGTGTTAGTTCCTAATCCAAAACGCAAAAGCTACATCATGTGAGGATTACAGAACAATAAGTTTGATATCCCATGCAGCTAAAGTTATTCTTAGGATCATCAACAAAAGGATAGAGAGTAAGGCAAATGGTTACTTAGGGGATGATCAGTTTGGATTTAGGGAAGGAAGAGGTACACGTGATGCAATTGCAGTAATGAGAGGAATATAGAATAAAATCAGGACGTATTTGCCTGTTTCTTGATTTCGAAAAAGTGTTTGATAGAGTAAATTCGGAAAAATTAATGCGTGTATTGCAGAAAATGGGAATGGATTGGAGGGATAGGAGACTGATTCGTAACCTGAACATGTCTCAGACTGCTCAAGTGCGAGTGGGGAACGGAGAGTCCGGATGGGCCGTGTTAGGAAGAGATGTAAGGTTGCCCATTGTCACCGGTGTTGTTCAACGTATGTATGGAGGAAAAGATTAAAGAGGCATGGGAAGAACTGGAGGTAGGAATGAAAGTCGGAGGGGAATTCATAAATACGGTTAGATTTGCTGATGACCAAGCATTAGTGGTTCAACAGCCAAGGCGTTACAAGCATGGCTGAGTGAATTGGAAATTCAGTGCAATAGACATGAAATTAGAATTAATATTAATAAAACAAAGGTCATGGGATTTTTCGGAAAGAAAAAGGTTAAGCTAAGCATTAAAATATAAGGAGAAAAATAAAGCAGGTAGAACAGTTTACATATCTCGGAAGTGTTTCTGTCCAACACGGTCAATGAAGGGACGTAAAGAGGAGAATTGCGCTAGGCCAGGAGGCTTTCTCAAGGAGGAGTGAGTTGATGACGGGGACGTTGAGTAGGAAAGTTAAGAAAAGACTTATAAAAATTTTGATATGGAGCGTAGCGTAGCGTACGGCGCGGAAACGTGGTCGCTGAAGCAGGAGGATATACGTATATTGAAGGCTTTTGAAATGTGGGTGTGAATAAAGAATTAAAGAAATGAAGGTAATGGAGGGGAGAATGTTAGGCAAACGAGGAAAGGGCAGGAACAGGATAGGGATATTGAGAGAGATGAAGAGAGACTGGTTTTAGAGTATGTTGCTGGATTGTGTTTTGTTTGTAGTTATAAAATATTTATTTGATATTTGTGTCCATCCAAAAGCCTACTTTAACCGGTAGATTACCAAATAAAAATACACACACACACACAAATATATATATATATATATATATATATATATATATATATATATATATAAACCATAAACACAGTAATCAACCCGAAGGTCGGTTTAGTAGGTGATGTTAGAGCTCACCCATGCACCAATCCCGACGGCGTGTGAATATTCACACATCAGGGTAGGGAGGCCAGTTCCTTTCCATGTGCCGGGTATGGTTTCCCAGGAAGATCTGGTACCCGAAAAATCAACTCGCTTTGGTGGAAGTTCAGGTGCCCAGAGTGCCTCGCCCGGGAATCGAACCCGGGACCCTCCGGTCAGTAGTCCCTCCGGTCAACGCTCTACCCACTGGATCACCGCGACCCAAATATTTATATTTTTATATATATTTGTATATTATTTGTATTATATGTGTATGTGTGGGTCGCGGTGGTCCAGTGGGTAGAGGGTTGAACTACTGACCGGAGGGTCCCTGGTTCGATTCCCGGGTGAGGGACTCCGGGCACCAGCAGCTCCACCCAAGCTAGTTGATTTTTCGGGTATTAGATCTTCCTGGGAAACCGTAACCGGCACACGGAAAGGAACTAGCCCTCCTACCCTGATGTGTGAATATTCACACGCCGTCGGGCTTGGTACATGGGTGAGCTCTACCATCACCTACTAAACCGACCTTCGGGTTGATTACTATGTTTATGGTTTTTTATATATTTGTTTATATACATACATATGCATATATATCCGCCGGGCAAGTGGAAGGTCCGGTGTTGAATCCCGGCTAAGGAAATATTTTTACTTTCGTGATCTGCTCATAAAACCGCCTTCTCTACATGTCCTGTGTTCGCCTTTTATGTGTTTTCCTATCCCCTTTCCGTATACCTATTTCTATGTTTGAATGAATATTTGTGCGCCGTATGGCGGGACTTCGTATTTGAATGTGTATCTGGCCAATGTGGCTCATCTCTTCTTCTGGCCAAGCGTGCCATGAAACGTACTGTCTCTATTCTCTATGATACTATGTGCTTTCTAACCAACTGTCCCCTCTTCTTGTGTGTACTTTCTATTTCTCCTTTGGTGGGTGGAACAGCTCCCTAAAGCCTTCCTTTGGCAAACGATTTAGAGCACTTGGGCGTTTCAAAAACTTCGCAGATGTCAGTGTAAATTAGGTTTCCTTGGTGGGGTAGTAGGTAGCACATTCTCCCGGCAAGTGGAAGGTCCGGTGTTCAAATCCCGGCTAAAGAAAAATTTTTACATTCGTGATCTGCTCAAAAAACCGCCTTCCCCACATGTCCTGTGTTCGCCTTTTATGTGTTTTCCTATCCCCTTTCTTTATACCTATTTCTATGTTTGAATATATATATACATACACATGTGTGTTTGTGTGTATGTGTGCCTGCCTGTATGTGTAGCACATGAAAATTACGAAATCACCGATTTTAACTTGTTTGGGTCGTTAACTTTTGAGGTTTATCTTGTCACCGAGGTCTTAAGAAAGCACTAATACCTGTAGTTTGCAAGAAACAAATATTTAAAATTTTAGTTTTCTATTTTAAATATAATTGCCTTCTAGTGACTATAAGTATTCTCGCTAAGAGTTAGTCAATGAAGAAGTGCATTTTAATTTTCATTCATCACGAAGATATGGTAAAAAAAATTATTCCACTCTGCTAGGCTAGGTTTTATTTCCAAGTATTTTTGGACATAGTCCTTAATTAGAAAAATGCCAACTCGAGCTGCTTCCCTCGAAAAGACGGCGCACCAGTGGTGAACACTGTCAGTGATGAGCTTTGACCGGGGCATTAAGTTAAAGGAAATGGACTCGTGGGGGGAGTAGCTGATGTATGCAGGCAGGTAAATTTCAAAGTGAAATTTTAATTAAAATTTCATCCATCAGTGTTGTGCTAGAACTCGCATACCAATTTCCTGTAGTGCCAAATTTAATTAGAATTTTACGAGCTATGTTCCGTTTCAGCATTAATTTGGACCTAAAGTGAAAACATGCCTACATTAACTCTGGCGGCTGTGATGTGATGTTGATAACCGTGATTTTGATTCTAAAATTATACCAGGAGTAGATTAACCAGCTAAGGTGAAAATAGAATGATCTATACCAATTTTTTCAGTTTTAAAAAAATATCCGTATGGAATTAATTAATTTAGGCAAATAAGGAAAGCTGGAAAAACATGTTGATTCGAATTGTAGTGCATTAATAGTGACCTGGTTGATTTTTAAAAAAGTCTCAATCCTTATATTGACAGCTTGTACTATTCAAGTGTTATATTTGTTTCAAATAATGCTTAATGTAATAATAAAATATAATTGTTATGTTATTATTTTGATATCGCGGTACCGTCAGGACACATAAGCTAATCTACCATTCTTCATAAAAATGTGAAAACGTGTTGAGAAAAGTTGAACAGTTTCTGTCGATGTAAGGAAATGTGTTATAATGTCGCGTTCAAATTCAATGCCTAGGTGAACATATTTTCAGTTTTTTTTAGTTTAAATTTTATTTTCAGATTCAGTTTTTTATTTTCAATAAATTTGCCATTTTTAGTAGCCGGAAGACTATTTTCATTCGGGATTTACTCATAGATGTCGTATTAAATTTAAAAATCACTGTCCCAATTAAATTACCATCTAATATTAAAATACCTATTAATTGAACATTGGGAAAATATATTTCATTACCGATACATTTGCATGTAAATACTCTGTTAACTTGGACATTTCAGAAGAATTTAAATCAAAATAATTACCGTGAACATTCCTTACCCCGAGGCCTTCTTGTCTTCATAGCGTTCCAATACCTATATGCTGCCAAAAACTCCTAACAATGAGTAATGCACGACTGAATGGTATGAAGCATTTATCATCTAAGTGTGGCATTATTTGGAAATCGACGCCTTTCAGGCGTATTATATTTATAGAGATAATTTATCTGAAGTAACTTGAGTTATTGTGATTTATTGCCCTTGATTCGGAAATGCAACTTAACTACAGGCCGAATCCCCGGCGGGTCTGTCATCTATCCCGAGAAAGACTACCATTCAACTGATTTCAATACGCAAGCATTACATGAGCGCAATTTGGTAAGCCCCCTAAAGCTTCTAATTGGATCCGAATGATCCCCGTCCGTGCTACAAGCGTAAATTCCCTCCTTTGTGGTGAATAATGGTCGCCGTTATCAGTGACACCCCTGGACTGTAAATGTAAATCTCGGATAAGAATCGCTCGTGTTCATCAATTAGCGTATTTATCCAATATTGCTTTGCCTCTCTCGACAGTAATTTGATTAAAGCGAAACATCTCTTATATTCTATAACATATGGAATTCTATGATTCTCACGTCAATTAAATTTTCTTCAGAGCCTTATGTTTTTAATACACAGCTATATTCCCAGTACCTTGCTTTCCAATAGGAACTGTTATCTCTAATTTCAGACAGGCTCTTGTGAAGGCGTCCTGAAATGAAGATATTCTTTCGAGACTTCGAAATCCACGTATGCAGCTCATGAATTTGTCGACGTGGATCTTTCTCTTTCACCAGAGCAGGAGATTGTTCATTACTCCGTCATTTTCTTCACGCTATAAGAGTTTTTATTAAGGCGGAAAGAATGAGACTCGGATAAACTTACAATCGTCGACATCATACGAATGCCCTTCTATCGTCAAATTATTGAGCACATTTGAAGTCAATGCTGCGAATTTTGTGTTAAGTACTCTCCTCTAAAAAAACCTTGGAAATACATCACCTTTCTAACTGAAATAAACCTCCGCTACCTTATCCTTTACCTGTGTTTTCTTGCGTTGCCTTTTTAGGCTATAATCATTAAACACAAATATCCCATTTCGAAATAGAAAAAGATTTTTATTTTGCTGAAGGCAAAACTTGAGAGAAGGCAAGGACTGTAATGTCGCCATAGTAGAAAATGTTTCAGCGAAACCCTAGGCACAACAAGTAGGGAAAATTTGGAGAAAGATAAAGAAGACCAGAAGGAGCAAAAGTAGAAAAATGATACCGATTGATTGATTATACGCTTTTTCTTATGTTATGTCAACAGAAAAGAAAAGATGTTAAAGATCGGTTATCAATTGTGCGTAATTAATTTATATTCTGCCAGGTAAAAATTAAATACTTTGGTTTCCCTGAGATATATCTGAAATCAAATTCTGGGAAAACTTACTATTCAAAGATAATATGAATTTGGGTCAATGAACTCAGTGCTATGATTACACCAACTTGCGATAAATGCGAATGACTTTATGTCTTCTAAAAATAGCAAGTGGTTATTGATCTCTTACAGCTAGAGATATTATTCTTTGCTTCCTCGTGATTTTCTCATTCACCTCAGCCTTTCCTTGCTTGTTTGTTTCACACGATTCTCACGATTTCCGAAATATACTTCAATGATAGTTTTGTATGCATGCTATTGAAACAATATCACGCATCTTCGATAAATAATCAGTGATGTCGATGCGCCTCTTTCTCCGAAATATCTTGAAGTGAGACGAAAACTCCACTATTTGGAACTCTTCGCTATTTCTCTGTAACCTGAGCGTACAGGACCCAGTGAGCCGTTCATACCTGTAGACCCAGTGAGCCGTCCATAAATGTGTCTGTGTGGGTTCAGGGTATTATCGGATTCGGGCGAACTTTCAGTCTCTGGAAATGCTATTCGGACTCGCGAACCGTGTTCATTTAGATGGGGATTCTTTTTTACGAGGGTATCGAAAATATCCCTACTCTCCTCAGTCCTTTTTAACCCTTCTGATCTTTCACGTCCCTCCCTTCATAATTTCTCTGCTCTCTTCTCGATTCCCTACTCCGCACCCTAGGCAGAAGAAGAAAACATTCCTGTCGGGTGATTTTTGATTCAGAAAGTGGTTTAAGAAGAAGTGAATCACCGACATTTTTCTTCCACCTATTGCTTGAGGCCAGAAATAAATTTATTCGCTCCGAGGGCTGCCTCGCGTTCCTCCCCTCCCCCCTTGTAGATGATGGACCCGAGTAACGTAACCAAAAATAATTGTCGGGGGTCAACGGATGCAAAGAAGCGTTTTTATTGGCCCAAATTCAAGTGAGGTTTTACGTCAAATCTACCACACATGACCCCATGAATGTCGTGGTGAGTGGTGTGTAACCACACAAATATGTGTACAAATTTGGACTCAAAAGTTAACTAAGCAGCAGCACGAAGAGCACTCACGAACATATTTTGACAGAAGGATTGACCGTCTAAACGTCAGCTGTATTCGTGAGGTCCTTTCTTTGAGTTTCTATGTTAAGTTAAGTTTTTAACCAGAGTTTAGACGCATATTTGTGTAAATTATAGAAGGTGAAAATGCATTCCAAAGTTTAGCATATCTTAAATCACCAAAATTTTGCGTACAAAATATTATGGCAGTACTTTGAAATATTATTTCAAATTGAATGGGAAAGGGCTTAAATGAATGTGAATATATTTTGTGATAACAAGTTGAAGTTGGCCATTTTTTATAGGAAAAACTCATTGAATCAAGATACCAAGGCTAAAAGATTTATAAACAGTTTCCGAAAGTAGTTGCACAGGAACCTAATGTTCAAATAATGTAATTTTTTACACGAATGAGTATAATGTGTATTTTTGCTGGAATTTGTTCTTTTACCAAAAATTTAATAGGTCGAAGCATATTGTTACTATCCTTAGGTATCATTCTAGGTAAGTATTCCCTCTAGCAATGATAAGGACTGCTTTTTCAATACCATAAATACAAATAGCTTATCCATCCACCCGTCTCTTAGATAATCACAGTATAATATATCTATGATGGCTTTTGAAGAGTATGGTTAGAAACCAAAACCTCAGGACTCAAACCAAGGGCCGATTGGATGGGTGAGGTCTTCTCACACCCACAGTGCGTGAATACACACATCATCCGTGGGCGGCTCCTTGTTCTTCCTGGCCCCCCTCCCCCACGTTTCAAAGACAACCTGTGGTAAAAAAATCACTCCCGGCTTGGGTGAAGTTAAAACAGATAGTATGATCCCTTCCCAGGTCTCAAGATCTAGAGATAAATTCAATTTAAATCCGTAAATAATCTTAGTTTAATACGGTATAGTGAGAAATATTAAACAAATATCTTTCTTAAAAATTGCAATACGGGAAAAATACCAACAAAACGAACGATTCTTGCTACATTAATGACAAATGTGGCTATTTGAAAGCTCTTCAGAGGTCCTCAATAGCAGTTTAGTTTTTACTGGTCTTTAATTAATAATTCTTAAAATTCTAAGAAGCGGATTTTTTACGCTAGAATTTCCTCATTTCATTTGACATGTATTTCAAGTGCATGAGCCTCTTTCGTTGTCATAACAGACTGGCATTAGGTTTCAAATGGTCTAGGAATTTTTCATCAACTGTGGAACTCTTATTAGTATTCCCCTTTTATATATATATATATATATATATATATATATATATATATATATGAGTCTGACATGATGAAGGCCTCGGAGTAGGCCGAAAGCTCAAATAATCTACAATGTTAGTGTTCTTTTACGTGTAATTTGTTTTATTCTGTGTTCTATTGTGCCGTCCAAAAGTTATATTGCTCTCGTGAGTACTTCCGCTTCATCTATATATATATATATATATATATATATATATATATATATATATATATATATATATATATATATATATATATATATATATATATATATATATAGTGCCAATCATTATATTCTTGGGAATCATAATTGAGGTGGTTTCCCGTTGCCTTCCTCAATAGTGTTTTTAACGTGACACCATCACTTAATGGCCGCCCCACTGGGGTCAGACGCCATTGCAGCCGCCTCACTGAGGAACAGACGCTGCGTGGACTACCTTTCGTCTGGCTCCTAACCTTCGACCTATCTGGCATGGGTGACCCTTCCAGGAGTAATTATTATTACTCCCGCCAGCACAGCTCTAGGGGTCATCGGAACACACAAGCCCTTCCACCACGACAAGGTTGTAGTCCATGGGAGGGGATTATTATATATATATGTAGTCCATATATATATAATAATATATATATAGTATAATAATATACATGGTTAATATGTGTCAACATATACATGTGTCAACATATATATATATATATATATATATATATATATATATATATATATATATATTTACCATGATTCTGCAAGTTCCACTGGGAAAATGTTCGTAAAACATGAATGAGTGTTTATATTATTAGAGTTTATTATGTAGTATAGAGAGAGGTTATGTGTTTTCATTATATGTTTATGGAGAAAAATCATTGGTTTTACGGATACACTGGGATGTCAGTGCCTTTAACTAATCCTCCCTTTTCTCTTCCTGTCCGTAGGCGGATGTCCGCTTGGCCGCAGCGTGGGCATCTTCGAGAAAACCGCGCGAAGAGGAAGTTATAAAAGTGAATGTGTTATTTCAAACAGGTGAATAAACGAGCGGCATGGGGTCAAAAGTGACGATTTTTTAAGCAGGTTAACAAACTATACTGGATTTGAACAAGATTTTTCAAGAAATGCTGCTCGTGTTATTTTGTTCGCCAAAATATGTGTTTACGTTCCAGCGAGTTCGTGCAGTAATATTTTTTTAATTTTTCTCGATCATATTGCATTTAATGTGCGTACATTCCATTCTTTGGCCAATGTTTCCTGTTCACGACATTCTATGTGGTTCGCAAATCTTTGGTGGGCACTCGTTGAAATAATTTTTTCTTACTTAACTGTTTGTGGCGTCTGCAGTAATGCGTAATACTAAACGAAGAGATGTTGATAATAATAATATTAACTTCGTAGCGTATGCATCCGCAAGTAGTTGACCAAGGGCCTCTCCATATTCCATCGCCATCCGCGTGCGCCGCGAAAAGGGAGCTTTGGAATCTTTTAAATGGAAAAAAACCCAAACGGTTTTCCAACTTTCGCACTTCTCTGTGACCAACCCAATCGCCCCTTTGTGAACGAACCCCTTTCTCAATGGTCTCGTTGACTCCTGTCGTGGGTAGTACTCTCTTTGTTTTTCAATTGCAGCCCCGTATTCGTCTACTTAAAGCACACGACCATCGAGACACACTCCCCCCCAAATCCCTGTTCGAGAGAGTTGATTAAGGATATCACCCATAAGGATGTGCGTGGTCTTTTTAGTGACTTTTGTTCGTTATGGAGTTACCAGCAGAGTTCTGATGAGGTTTTTCTGTTACAAAATATTCGTCTTTTAAGTTAATTAACTTTTCTATGGTTGCGAGGGGGGGGCGTGTTTAATTTTAGCTTGGTTTACCTTCCGTTGGGTCAATTTCTTCATGAGGTAATCATTTTTTTTGTATGTTATGTGATAGATTTCATCCTATCGTGCCTTGCGTGACGCGCATTTACCTGAATACGTTTATTCCCAATTTCGTATTCCTTTTTTGTCTTTGCTTTGTAACTAGAGCCTCTCTCGTTACTACTCATTTCCTTACGTTCTGAAAACATGCGAGGGAGCATATTAACTTTTTGCCTATCGAACCCTGAGCCACCGGGGCTCGGATAGTTTTCAGATAGATTCATTCCTTAACACGTTCCCTAGGCACCAGTTTACAAACAATCAGATTAAACTCGCTCAATGAATTGAGGTTTAAATTAGTGTCCGGGATCGCATTTAAGATTATCATTTGTTCGCATCAAGTGTGAAATTATTTTGTCTCACGTCACAAAAAATGGTAAGTTAACGCACAGTCTTTTAACGGTAATTTAAAACGATCATGATGAAAGTTCATCCATTTTGTTGCATTTCTAATAATTTGTCGTATCAACTTCCTACCAGTCGTTTTCTTTCATTGCGCTCCTCCCTCTCATCCTACATCCTTGCATGATATACTATTTCCCGTCTTCTTTTTCTGGCAGTATTTTCCTAACGAATATTACCTATGGGAGTGACTAAGAATTGACTGCAATCTCCCCCTTCCCATGAAACACATTTGTAAATATTTATTTATCCACAATTTGTGGCTCCAAAGTGTTGATGTTGTACAGCCGTGTGAAAAATTATGAGGTTGAGGTGATTAAAAATAATGTTTCTTTGGAAAATTTTGTGTAAAGTGTTCAAAAAATAATGTTCGTGGACATGTGTTATTTTTGGTAAATATGTTTGTCTATATAGTTCTTTTTTCGAAGAAGGGAAAACTGGCTTTCTCTTTGAAGCATATCAGCATTTAAAAGTTGCGGAGAATACGTGTGTGTGGCATATATGCGGATGAAGAAGCGCGAGGTAGAGAGAGAGAGACAGGTGGACAGACGGCAAGGTTTACAAGGTCACCCTCCAAATTTCCAAGAGAAAAGCCACTCATGAGGTAAAAAAAAATAATGATCGAAGTTTAAAGGAAAAGTTTAAACCAAAGATGTAAATTATGATGTAGTGTTAAGTAAATAAAATCCCAATGGCAAGTTGTAGCAATTCATTTATGAATTTGATGCTTATTTTTATGTCTCCCATCCTGTTTTTAATAACTAATACCCACTGAAAAATACCACTGCTGTGTGTACATAACAATTGCATCGTCTTCTTCACAATTCCTCCTAGGAGTTCATATCCGACGGTGAATATTTTACATCGGAGTATATCTAAAAGCCTGAGAGACAAGATTTTTTCTGATTTACCCCCGTCAAAAACGAAATATCATTGTACTTATATCTGTTTTGGGATGGTGAACCCTGAATGAAAACAGCACTAGAATTAGACTGGAATACATGGAAAAAATAAGGTAATGGTATTAAAACCTAGTCATCAAGTCAATCATTTGAACATCAAATTGCCTTGGTATTATCGGCCATGTAGGAAATAATGGGAGAAATAATTTTTGAATCAAAGTAGTTTGTTACAGATGCTTCCCTCGGGTTATATACTGTTTGGAAGGCACAGAGCTCTTATAAATTGCCTCATTTAGTAGTTTATTATTCATTTGGACTTTACCTACTTGATCTTTTAATCCCCACACAAGTTTTTTTCCTTGACTTTTTTCTTTCCTTCGACCCCATCCTTAGAAGAATTTCCAGCCGTCTCATGCTTGTAGGACAATGTTCCAGCTGCAGAGCGCTCCAAACAAAAAGCGTTCATGAAACCGGCGACACATACGAGTGTACACAGTATGTGCATCGTATGAATTCTCGATAAATCTGGGCAAAGGTATGTGAGGAATATTTTTAAACTATGTATTCACTGGATGGCATTTTATGCTGTGGGCACTAGGCATTGAATGCGTTTTAAATCATTATCGTAGAAAAGGGAAAAGTGTGGTGTCGGTTTTTACAAAGTTGGATAAAATTCTTTTGACGATGTTATATCGTATAATGTTCTTCCAATCTTAGATTATTTTATACCACTACTATTTTGGATTTTTGTTACTTTTACTAGTCTTATAATTGAGTTGAGATTTTCTACAGAGAAATTTTTTTGAGTCAGTTTGTAAATAATGTATGCTATACCTTAAAACCCTTTCACGGATTCTCATAACTTTATTTAAATTTTAAAATATATACAGGGTGATCATCATTATTCATCAAGCAAGGGATATGGGAAGCCGCAAAAGACACTATAGGAAACGTTAACAGGAAAAGGACAAGGAAACCATAGGTCACGGATGAGATGATTCCAAAGATGGATGAGATAAGAAGATGGAAAAACGTAAACACAGAGTTAGGCAAAATGAAGTACAAAGAGTTAAACAATAAATTGAGAAGGGCCACAAATAAAGCAAAAGAAGAATGGTGGAAAACACAATGCGAGGATATGGAAAGTTTACAGAAGAAGGGGGAAATTGGTGCTCTATACAGCAAGGTTAAGTTATTTTCGGGAAGTAAGAAGGCAAGATCTGTGCTAACAGTTAAAGATAAGTGGGGTAAGATAATAGTTGAATCAGGAAAATTCGAAGAGAGATGGATGAAATATATAGAAACACTCTATGGTAAAGAACTTAGGCCGACTAAGTTAGACATAGAAAAGTAACATGACGTAGAAGAAGATAGCTTAGGTCCAGACATACTCGACGTTGAAATAGAAAGAGCATTAAAGGTGATGAAAGAAAATAAGGCCGTGGGGGTGGGCAACATTCCATTGGATCTATTGAAATGTTTAGGAAAATGTGGGAAGAAGGCCCTATATGGACTGAGTCGTAGTATTTATGAAGAAGGAATCTGGCCGGAAGATTTTGTGAGATCGGTGTTAGTTCCTATTCCAAAAAAGACAAAGGCTATATTATGTGAGGATTACAGAACAATAAGTTTGATATCCCACGCAGCTAAAGTTATTCTCAGGATCTTCAACAAAAGGATAGAGAGTAAGGCAAATGATTACTTAGGGGAAGATCAGTTTGGGTTTAGGAAGGGAATAGGTACGCGTGATGGCATTGCAGTAATGAGATCACTAATTGAGAGGAATATAGAAAACAACCAGGACCTTTTTGCCTGTTTTGTAGATTTCGAAAAAACGTTTGATAGAGTGAATTGGGAAAAATTAATGCGTGTATTGCAGAAAATAGGAATGGATTGGAGGGACAGGAGACTGATCTGCAACCTGTACATGTCTCAGACTGCTCATGTGCGAGTGGGGAACGGAGAGTCCGGATGGGCAGTGTTAGGAAGAGGGGTAAAGCAGGGTTGCCCATTGTCACCGGTGCTGTTCAACGTATATGTAGAGGAAATGATTAAAGAGGCATGGGAAGAACTGGAGGTAGGAATAATAGTCGGAGGGGAATTGGTAAAATCGGTCGGTTTGCTGATGACCAGGCTTTGGTTTGTCAGTCGGCCAAGGGGGTGCAAGCCTTGCTGAGTGAATTGGAGGTTCAGTGCGATAGATATGGGATGAGAATCAATATTAATAAAAAAAAGGTTATGCAATTTTCCAGAAAGAAAAAGGCTAAGCTAAACAGTAAAATAGGAGGGGACAAAATAGAGCAGGTAGAACAGTTTTCGTATCTCGGAAGTGTTTTGGACCAACATGGTCAAAATAGTAGGGACGTAAGGAGGTTAAGACAAGACTTAAAAACTCTGATATGGAGCATAGCTATGTACGGTGCGGAAATGTGATCACTGAAGCAGGAGGATAGACGTAGATTGGAGGCTTTTGAAATGTGGGTGTGGAGAAGAATGGAGAAGGTGAAGTGGACCGAAAGGAAAACAAATGAGGAAGTACTAGGGATGGTGGGTGAAGAGAGGGGTTTGTTGAGAGAAGTCCTATGGAGGCACGAAACATGGATGAAAGGCGTATTGAGCGGTAGTGGAATGTTGAAGAGAGTAATAGAGGGTAGAATGTTGGGCAAGCGAGGTAAAGGCAGAAGCAGGATAAGGATGTTGGACGGGATGAAGGGAGGAAAGAAGTACACCGAGATGAAGAGGGACCTGATATAGATTAGTTTGCTTTGTGGGGAGTCACAAAATGTTTTTTCGATAGTTGTGTCCTTCCAAAAACCTACCTTAAACGGTAGATTACCTAATAATAATACAGGGTGAGACAGAATCATTCCCTGGTTATTCCCTAGTTTAACTAAGCTAACTAAGCCAGTAATTCCCTGATTTAACAGGTGTTTGTGAAAAAATTCAACCACGATAATTAAAAAGTGTTTTCATTTTTGCAAAGCTAAATTCAAAGCCATATATTTTCTATAAGATTTTGGATATTATTTTATCCAGTTGACGACCTTGATGAGCGATGCACATTTTGGGTTGTTCAAAAAACTTTTCGAAAACTGTTCTCAGAAAATCGTGCGTAATTCCAGTAGTAAATCTGTAATTTTCTGCTTAAGAGCTTACAAGGTACTTGGTCGAACCATTGCAAACCTCAGGTTTGAAATATCTCCAAAGAAAAAAACCAAATTAACTTAAATCCGGGGAGTCATGGGACATCCCCACGTAAGATCAAGCGCCCGGGAAATCGTTCTTGCAGTATTTAGCGTGAACGACGGGCGGCATTAGCCGTGAGACCATCCTGCTGAAACCAAAATGTTTTTGTGTCACCATACCCTTCAATTTTGGGGAGAAAAAAGTTCTCCAGCATCTCACAAGATCGCGGAGAGTACACAGAATCAGTTGAACCTCGCGATTCAAAAGAGTAAGGCCCAATAATGTCTATGGAGGACACAGCGCACCAAATTGCCACTTTGGGGCTATGAAGAGGTCTTGGGTGATTTTGCGAGGGTTGTAAGCCGCCCAGTAAAACAAATATTGCTTATTTTCTGAGCCGGAGAATGGCCGGAACCGGAAAAATGCACTTCATTGCTAGACCACGGGATAGTGTCGGGTTACACAGAGGTTAAGATTGCGCTGTCAGTATCTCTACGTTTCACCCAGTAATCTGACCTCAATTCTTGAACAATCATAATCTTGTAGGGGCGAAAGTGAAGGTGAGAGTAAGAAGAAGAGAGAGAGAATTCGTATTACCGTTCTGGGTGATATTCCAAGAGCAGCAGCTTTTTTCCACGCAGAGCGCGATGGAGATTTCAAAGGACGCTTTCCCTGCCACGATGTTTTCAGGTGTCCGCACACTTTTAGGTCACCCTGCTGGTTTTCTAGGAAGTGCAGACCCTGTCGCCCGTACACTAGTAATTTATCTACTAATGATTGTAGCATCAGGAAGCCTGTCATGACGAGGCAAAGCAAGCCGCTTACGAAAAGCCCTCTACGTCGCCACCACACTATCTTTGTTCATAAAGAACGTTTCTACGACAAAGCTTCGTTGCTTATCGGACCATTGCATGGTGACTTCTAAAAATGGCGTTGTTTTCTCCAGCCAACGCTACTACTCTCTATTCGCTAATTTAACTGCGCCCTCTTCAGTGTTATTTTGAAAGTAGGGTGTCCATTCTGTTCCACCCTGCATATAGCAGAGGCATTTTATTGTGTGTTAGCTACTCTAATACAAGGTGCGCAGATATCAGAGTGTACATAGTTTGTCCATTTTTTTTTATCTAGGGAGACTTTCTAGGAGCATTAACAAGAGTCCAACTGACGTGAAATGTACTTGCAAGGTGCTTAAGTATGTGACCAGTTCTTGTACATGAGCGGACTTGAATATGAGGTAAGTGGGACCTATTCTTTTTAATAGGTAACTTTGAAGAAATCGTTGCGGCAATTGTACAAGGTAAGTAATCAAATTTTTTCGACACATAAAAATTATATTAGTAGAATTTTTAAACTTTCATTATTAGTTAAATGTTTAGGTTAAAATTTTATTTTAACGCATTTTAGCAATTTCCATTATTTAAAAAAAATGGAATTAGTGGAAAGATAGCACGCGGATCATGAAATATTGACGCACGGTGTAAAATCAAGTGACTCCTGAACGGCTTGTTTACCAAATATGACAAAAACAGTTACCTTTCCATTCTAATGTAAGCATTCCATGAGAGCGACGGAATGCTTCTTGGTAATCACTTGAAGCATAATACTGACCCATTAGTTAGTTGTAGCGCTCAAGCTACTAGTAACTGGACAATTGCTCAGTGAGGCAAGAAGATTTCAATCACGTTCACTTCGATGATTTTCAGTCTTCGGTGGTTTTCAAGGACCACTTTCACTTTACAGGAGACTAAGATCAAAATCAAAGTATGTAAACATTTTTTGTGTGTGTTCATGAAATATGTAACTCAACTGTCAAATCTTAACTGAGATTTAATGAACAATCCCTTACTTAACATCAGTGGAGGATTAATCGAATATCATGAATTTTGGTATTTCTGCAGTGAATCGATTGACTGCGGTAGGAAGTGTGATCAGGTGTTGGTCGGGGAGGAGGTAAAGCATATTGTCCGATAGCTCTGGCAGTCGTCCATGTGATTCCTTCCCTTAAGAGCCTCTTGGAAGAGAGAGAATGAAACCAGAAGATACCCGCAACTAACTCGATTGGAACTAATTGCACACTTTCCCCGCATGCTACTCCGAGATTATTGCCGCTCGTACGAGGTCAGCTTTTACGGGTGGAAATAGCGGCCCCGTGGAACTCATTTACGTGTGTACCTTCCCCAGGAGCCATCGAGCAGTTAATCGCTCGCTGTGGCAACTGCCTCTGCGATGGGATGGGAAAGGGATTCGGGGGATTGGATTTTGAGTGCGGAGCTCTAAGCTGTTGCTGTCACGTATTGTTTGCGAATGAGAGAAATCTCTCTCTATATCGACGAGTTTTGGAGAATTTTTCTCCATTAGGAAAACGTAATTTGAGTAGTTAATAATTTTTCCTTCAGAGACCACTCACTTGAATTATTTTAAATAAATCAGTCTACCTTAATATACGAATGTAGTCAATCAAGTATTCTTTCTTAAATATTTTCAGACATTTGCTGTGTGGTGAAAGAAAAACATTCATAACCTCACTAGCTGTTTGAAAATACTACAAAAGCCAAGTACAAGTGTGCTGAAGTCTTATTCACCAAGCAATCCTTGGTAAAAGGCGACTTAGTGTTTAATTTTTGCCTATAAAAAATGTTATACTCTGCTCTGTAATTATTAAACTGTGTTCTGATAAATCTAAATCACCTAGACAAAAAATATTAAATGAATTTGAAGCATGAGCGAATCAGCATCAAAAAAGACGGCAATGATCATCATTTGATGATGCCGCAAGTCAGTGAAACGAGTTATACCGTTACAAAAGGTCTGTGGAAAATTAAAAACTCATTAAATATGGATATGATACAATTCCACGAAGTAAAAATTATAATAGGAATGATAAGCTCAAATTTAAAGAATGTTTTGAAGAAACTTTTATTCTTAGCAAAAAACGTAAAAAACTCAAGTAATAAACATTAAATAACACTGCAATGTGCTTCTCTCTGTTTATTTATCTGCAGGTATTTAGCAATATAGAAATGTAATTGTTCTTCGGTGAGTTCTCACACGGTCCTTCAATTAGATTTCCCTTAGTCTAGGTCTAGGGAAACCGTTTCCTCGCTCTAAAACGAACTCCTCATTTCATCGAAATACATGGGCACATTTTCAAGATAAAATTTTCCAGAATCGCTAGCATTATTAAGGGTTTCACTCTGAAATAGCATCTCTCTACGCTAAACGTTGTTACCTGGAATTACAAAACCTACAGTTTGCATTTAAAACTTGACTCAGAGATTATTTGACCACGATTTTTAAGATTGGTTGGAGATAGACGGAAGGATCCACACTGGGGTTCTAAAGAAAAAAGAACAGTTGCATCAATCGAAAACTGGCAAAACTTATCGGTGAATCCAAAGTTTCTTCGTTCTCTGACAACAAGGGATTCCCCAATGTTAGCAACTTGTCTGATGAAACTTTTTCACAACAAGAGTTGAAATTGCTCAATCATGGTTTAAACTTTAGCATACAGCCGAAAAATATCCCCTTGGATGAATTAATTGCTCACATAGAAGGGTCTTTGTGTCCATTTGGCATTCCCACTAAAGATGTTTTACGGAAATCTTGTGAAAATCAGGTTAAAAATAACCTCTACCACCCAGTATTCCAACGCAAGCTGTAATCACAGAATCTAAATCATACTGTAACCTCTTTAAAAAGGAAACATTGTTCCTACATGAAAGAAGACAAAGATAACCTCTGCGTCATTTTGAATAAAGCAGATTATTTCAATAAAGTAAACAACTTAATATCATCTGGACCGGACATTGAAGTAAAAAGGAATTTCCTTAATAAGCTAGTAACTCAAGTTAAAAATGTGTTTAACGATTTCCCATCCCTCATTGATAAAAATATTAAATTAAGACGTTCGGCGTCAAATCGAATCTTGCCGAGACAATATTGCTCACCTAAAGTCCACAAAGTTGGTTTCCCCATGAGACCCATAGTTTCCGGGATAGATTCTGCCACATTCCTAATATCTAAATGGCTGGACTGTGAATTTAACAAACTGGATTTCCCGAGCCCCCATTCTCTAAAAAATACCATAGACTTCGTAAACAATACCAAAAGGCACATTTTCAGTTAAGGAAAAGTCATAGTATCTTTTGATGTTTCAAACCTATTTCCGAGTGTAACATTAGACATAGCTATCAATTCGTTAAAAGTTTGGTTAACGTCATTACAACTGGATCCTGAGTTAGCTGACGAATATATCAGACTAACTAGCCTAGTCATGAACCAAAACTTTTTTCAATTAAAAGGAAAGTTTTATCAACAAGAATATTGAACGGCGATGGGGAACCCCCTTTCCCCATTCATAGCAAACGTATTTATGACCCACTTTGGACGGAATTCAAAAATAAATTCAGTTATTTCCCTTCCATTTTTGTCAGACACTTGGACGATATTTTTGCAATTTTCGACACCACGAAATATAACATAGAGCAGTTCGTCAATGACTTAAATAGCCTATTCCCATCGATCAAATGAACATACGAACTAGAAAAGAATAACCAACTCCCATTCCTTGATCTACTATTAACCAGAAACACTAAAATAACATACGACGTGTATCGCAAACCAACACATACTAACAACTACATACATCATGCTTCGTTTACACACGACAGTCACAAACTTGGCGCCTTCCCTGCCCTTGTAAATAGATTAGTAAACATTCCCTTGAATAGAAACAACTATTTCGATGAATTAAAGAACATCAAACTAATCGCGATTCAAAATGGTTTTAAAGAGTCCATTATCGATAACTTAGTAAAAAAGCACATACATAAAAAACTAGTTCAAAACACAACCACCCTCACACAGCATAAAACCCCTCAATACATCAAACTTCCGTTCCACCCACAATCAACAAAAGGGCTCGGAAAGATTTTCAAAACCGTCGATACCAATGTATCATTTATCAGAAACATCAAACCACATTTATTAGGACTAAGGGCACAATCGACACCTCAAATAAGTCCGGTATTTACAAAATAAATTGTTCCCCTTGCGACTCATCTTACATCGGCCAAACGCGGAGGAATATTAAAACCAGATACAAAGAACATATAGCCCATTTGAGACCAGAAACATCAAGTTTCGACCTACATTTACTCAAGGAAGGCCATCTAACATCAGAAATCGAACTGAAACTTATCAAACAGACTCCCAACCACCTTTGGACGCATACGAAAGCATTTTTATACAAAAATTCAAGAAGGTCGTAGTTAACAGCGATAAAGGGCCAATTCCATTCTCTCCTCTGTACTCTCTTCAGAAGTCCTCCCGTTTTCAAACACAAAAAAATTTCCGTTGGACTGTGTACTCACCACCCCCATCTTTTCATAGTCCGTTACCCAGAGACCGTTCACCTCCACACCACCCCCCTTCCCGTTCTCCTTCACCAATTACTCCTCCCCGTTCCACTCATCCCATTGGTTTCTGTTCGCCCCACCCTCCTCCCTCTCCCCCTTCCTCTTTGCCAATACGTTTAAGTACTCCTTCCCCCTTCCTATCTTCCCACTAATCCTATTAGTCCCCCCAACTTCTAAAACCTATTCAGCCACTATATTTATTTGGTGTCTCTCTTTGGTGGTTACTTTCAACCTTGTGTTGGAGGTGCTTTTTCCCTTTAGTTCGCTGAAGAGGGCCACCTTGTGGCCGAAACACGCGTGTTCGACGCATAGTATTCTCGTATTCGCTCTACTTGTTTTCAAATTCTGTCACCAGCGTTCATTGTCGGCCCATACGGGCACACATACACCGTTCCGGTGGGCGAAAACCCACCTTAACCGGTCATTTAACATATAAGATAAAACCATGACATTCCAAAAAAAACTCTCATCCGTGTGCGTGTTGTTTGTGAGAAACGGGAAACTTAAGATTATGAGTAACGTGTGCGATAATAGAGGTTACAATAATGTTTGAAGCCGACAGGTAACGGCTCATTTAGAAATAAAGTTAAACTAGGCGGAGGAAAGTTATTACATGGGGAGCACTGCAAGGAACTAAATCTAAGGGACAAAGAACGAAGGGGAATAGGGTTATCAAGGGAAAGAACAATAAAGCGGGAGGTTACTGATCGGAGACATCGGAGTTGATTGACCGCGACGGTAGCTTTCGTACGGCAAGAGTCCAGGTGGGGTTTGAAGGTGAGTTTGTCGTTGAGAATGACGCCAAGGAAACTGTGCGACGTAGCTCTCGGAATGCTATGTTCATGTAGAGTAAGCGACAGGTGTGGTGTACGTGGGTGGAGTCGGGTGAAGTGGACATGAGTACTTTTGTCCGGGTTAATCCGAATTGTCCATGTTTTGGTCCACTTTCGAAGTTTCCGTAGGTGAGTGTCGGATGTTCGCCTAGCGCACACGAGACGTGGCAGCAATGGCGGTGTCGTCTGCATACATGTATAGGGACGTGTGGGGCGTTGTCGGCATGTCATTGACGAATAAATTGAACAAGAATGGACTGAGGAGAGAGCCCTGGGGGACACCCGCCCCAGCTTTCTTTACATCTGAGAGGGAATCACCTACATGCACGCGAAAATGACGATCAGAAAGGAAACTACGGAGAATAAGAATTAGGGGTGGTGAAAAATCGTACCGGTGCATCTTAAACAGGAGACCGTTATGCCAGACCCTGTCGAAAGCATGGGCGACGTCAGTGAAGAGGGCATCCGTGGAACGACGGAGATTAAAGCGAAGAATCTGATGATCCGCGGAGACGCGAGAGCGAAAGCCGAATTGCTCTGAGAGAAGGTTGTCGCGAGCGTGGGCGTGAGATTCGAGCTGGGTTAGAAGGGCCCGTTCAAAAATTTTAGACAGGTTCGATAGCAAGGTAATCGGGCGGCAGTTACCCGGGCTTGTTGCGTCCTTCCTCGGCTTTGGAGGGAGGATAACTTTCCCTGTTTTCTAAGGGGTGTTTTCTTTCAGAAGTTGGGCTCTTTGATTGTGTGTGTGTGTGAGCGTTTATTGAGTGCTAGTGTGTGTAAATGGTCCGTGCTCGTCCTTCGTGGATAGGCCCAGAGTGTGTAGTTGTAGAACATTCTGGTACCTTCAACGGGGTCTTCCCTACAACCTCGTGAAGGATTACATTTCCACCTAAAATCTTTAACGGGGTCTCACAGCCTCGTGAAGGATTCCAGACAGGATAGTGTGTGTGTGGTCCCTGGCGTGGATTAATTTCCCGTAAACCACTACTGAGGGTATTCTTGGTCGAGAGGTTGAGGTTTGTCCCTGGTCCCGCGAAAACCAACACAGCAATTAGTCTGACGAGAGTTACGACTGTTTATTACGGTCATGGGAGTTTTCCTCCCTTTATTATTTTAACCTGAGGTTGTAGAGCTCTTGATTTCTTTCTACAGAGAAGATGACTGAAACTCGTCCTTTTATGTATTTGGGCTTGGGTGCTCGTGATACCCATGCGGAGATTGGGTTTTAGACGTATGTCTAGGAGTTCTAATTAGGGTATTGTGTATCAAAGGCTACTTAATATACGAGTGGGATCCGTTCCTTCTCTGTTCATTTACCCTCCGTTTGCCGAATATATTTTTTGTTTTATTTGAATTGTTTTCCGTTTTTTTGGCGCAATTACTTAGCATTACCTTATGCATTTTATAACTAGTGTACTCCATGACCAGTTTGATCCTAGATAAAAATGCATAGGGAATAATAGAAAATCGTTTTATTATCGTGCCTAATTGTTTATTTTCGTTAGTTACTATGTTTTAGATTTGCATGACGGGTAGTATTGAGAAAAGTTTGTATTGATTACATTGTACCAATTAATCGCACAGTGGAGAATTTGTGGATCCAAAAAATGAAATCTATACGCAAAATTTACTTCTTCGCTGGAGGGAATGCTTGGATCAGAAATTTTTGCATTCCCAATAACTAATTTATTAAGGGAATTAATCCATGTTTTGAATTGTCTTCCTTCAAAATGAATGCATATTTGCGCCCTATTTGATAGTTTTTACTGAACATTTTCCCTCCCTCTCCCATATCCTCTCATATCATTTACCCTTCTCACTTGATGCATGCTTCCCCTGCCACACACCGTTTTGTTGGGTCGCGGGGTTTATATGTAGATGTCGATCAGAAATCAGTGACCTGCCTCTGTCATAAACGTCGGGTTTTGAAGCCCTGGAGGCCACGAACGCTTACTGGCGAATCACGGTTATAAATTTTGCACAAGTATGCATTAAAAACAAGTGTGTACAAGTGTATCTGTACTGAAAATATGTTGGGTCAGATTTATTCCTTTTCCGAGTGGGATTCTACTATAGGCTCATTTTTCCTCACGTTAGAAAAGTCTTTGGATCACGTTTGGAGAGACTTTTTGAATCAATGGAATTAAACCCATTTTAATACTAAACGTGAAACGTTTATTTCCCCTTTGGATATATTACAGATACCAATAACTTCTCTTGGTGAAAACACACTTAGAATTGTTTTATGGAACTCCATCATAAACTTTTTCGAATTCATGTGTGATAATTTGTCAGGAGATCAATATTTGGCATTATGCCAGTCACTTTATTTATGCTATAATTGCCGTTTATACAATTATACTCAATACAATGATATCGTCTATGCTCATACATATATGTCTGGACAAGTCATTATTCGCTAACTCTCTTCTTAAAGATGTTTTGAGCAATTTGTAGGCATTAGCTCCCAATTACTAACCTTCTACTACTGCAGCATGAAAACAGATGTCAAAACCAATATCATGAACACTCGTTTTGCGCTTGATGCGAAGTGGCAATCGATTACCGTTTCCCACTCCTAATCGATTTTTTTTAAATTCCTTCCCCCGTCATTTTCAATCGGTTGTCGCTAACCCCTCTAATGTGGCGTCGATCGGGCTACAGAGAAACCATGTGCTTGTGCTAAAACTGGTGAATGCAGCTGTTGAAATCCTCAGAATCCGGGGAAATCGTGTTGGCGTTAATTTTACTTCACCCATAGAGAAAACGCTCGAATCTATTACAATGTGAAGTAGAAGTAGTAGATTGATAAATGCATTAAGACAAACATGGCTAATATTTTTCGTGGGTTTCGTAGCTCCATTCTTAAGTTGAAAGGTATTTTTATACTGTACTAATTTTGAGGGGATCATACTGGCTAGGTGGAGGGCACTCACTGGTTGAGAGGATGGATTCTAATTGTGTCGATGATGCATTGCATGGATATGTTTTGTTTGCAGACCGGGCGCCGCGCTGTGTGATGTGCAATACCCATGCTGTGTCCCCTTGCCGTGGATCCCAGGAGATCGGTCGATAAAACTAATCAAGAAATCCCGAGAAACACCATGATACTTAATTAATTTTATTATTAAATTACATTCATGATCGCAATGCATTCAAAACGTCGACTAACATAACAATTATCGTTGCTAGACACTAAAATGTGTAACCGAGGGGAAGTATGTATTTTGTGTTGAAAAAAGTTTTATTGCAATGCAATTTGTTAAGAGTAGGTAGTGACATGTTTGACGGGGTTGAAGCAGGCTGGCAATGCTTAGTGATAATCAAAAGTCTACCTTTACCTCCGTACTAATCTACGAAAAAAAATAGCACGTAATAATAATGGAAACGTCGGGTAATACCTCGGTGACTTCTGATAATAGAACAGAGGCCTTGCCCCGAAGTGTATAATGAATTCGCGGAATTGATGGAAGGATATTACTTCCCGGAATATAAGTAAAATTCCCGTATTGGTGCTTTTCTTTGTTTAAATTCCGTATGTGACACAATTAGGCTAATTCTTAAGAGACGCGTTTGGCTCAATAAATATCCATTTAAACTCAATATAAAGCCAAATCTATTATCTTTATAAATTAGAGGATAATAATTAAGAAGCCATTATTTTGGCTCGTTAATTACATATATCGACAAAAAGGACCATTTTAGCATTAGAGAGGGTGATGAGTTTTGATGTTTTTCTCCGCTAATGAGAATTACGCTATTTTCCGAAGTGATTTAACATGCACATTTCGATTAATGGAAGAGCCATGAATGAATGGTGAAATGGAGTTGTTGCCAGACAAGTTGATGCGGTTGCGGATTAAACCAGTTGCCAGTTAAAATAAAAACAATGATTTTCCTGACTCTTGGGACCATTTCCAACGATCGCCAGACCTTCCAAACACTTATGGCCAATACATAGGTAAATGCTGTATTTCCAGCTCCGTTACATTACCACAATTCATAGGCAGACACAAAATTGACGGTCGGAATCGTCACTCAAAAACAAAAACAAACAACACACTATCATTGAGTTCCACTGTAAACAAGCTCAGAACCCCTTGCTTGCAATAAGTCATGTTTCCGGAAATGAAGTGGCAGAAGAAAATGTCATGAAATTAGCATTTGGTTAGCCTCGATAACAAATGCTGAATGCTGGGTGTAAAAACAGATATAGAAATTATAGCAAAGGATGAAGTATGAATGAACTGTGTTGGTATTCCACCATTTAAGATTTAAGGTTTTCAATGGGTACTGACTGAACAGGGATACATATCCATGCCTCTCCTAACAAGACAACCTTACATCTGACACTTCATTTCACTGTTTTTTCTAATCCGCATGCAGAGGAATCGCTGATATCCGGAAAAATTACTTTCAAATACATTTCCTAATGCTTGATTATTGCTCTGTGATACAGGGTGAACCAGAATGTACTTCCTACTTTCAAAAAATCACCGAAGAGTGCGCAATTAAATTAGCGGAGTGAGAGTAGTGGCGTTGGCTGGGGGAAACAACGCTATTTTCAGTAGTCACTATGCAGTGGTCTGGTGAGCGTAATGTGGTGGTGACCCAGGGACTTTCTTAGGCGACTTAAATTGACTCGTCATGACAGGACACCTTGTGCTGAACCCATTAGAAATGGATTATTAGTGTACGGGCGACAGGATCTACACTTCCTAGAAAACCAGCTGGACGACCTGAAAGTGTGCAGACATCTGAAAACACAGTGGCCGTGAGAGGTCCTTTGAAGTCTCCACGGTGCTCTACGCGGAAGTATGCTGCTGCTCTTGGAATATCACCCAAAACGGTAAGGCGAATTTCACACTCTCACCATCACTTACGCCCCTACAAGATTATGATTGTTCAAGAATTGAGTTTAGATTAATGGGTGAAACGTAGAGATACTTACACTGCAATCTTAACCGCCGTGTAACCCGATACTATCCCGTGGTCTAGCGATGAAGTGCATTTTCATCTCTCCGGCTCAGAAAATAAGCAATATTTGTTTTACTGGGCGGCTTACAACCCTCGCAAACTCACCCAAGACCTCTTCATAGCCCCAAAGTGACAATTTGGTGCGCTGTGCCCTCCATAGGCATTATCGGGCCATACTTTTTTCAATCTCGAGGTACTGTGAGATGAGATGCTGGAGAACTTTTTTTCTCCGCAAAATGTCTCTTTTTCGCCCCAAATCAACGGGATGGTGCCACGGCTCATACCGTCGGTCGTTCGATTTCCCGGCTGCCTGATCTTTTTACGAGGGGATGATCTATGGCTCTCTCGCTCCCACAAATTGATTGATTACAACGTTGTGATTTCTTCTTTGAGAATATCTCAAACCTGAGGTTTGCAATAGTTTGACCAAGGACATTGAAAGCTCTTAAAGAGGGAATTACAGAAGTCGTTGCTGGAATAACGCAAGATAAGCTGAGTAGAGTTTTCGAAAACTTTTTTGATCGACTCAATATGTGCATCGCTCACCAAGGAAGTCAACTGGATGAAATAAATTTCAAAACCTAATGAGAAGAAATGGCATTTGGATGTAGTTTTCAGATATACAAATATTTCTTAATTATCTTGGTTCATTTTTTTTCAATTCACCCCTCAAATCAGGGAATCCATTCCAATTCACCGTGTATTGAGACATTGAAGGGAATCAAAGGGACGGGATTTCAGATTCACAGATGTTATTGCATATCAAAATTTCTTGTTCCGTCCAACCAAGAAGCTCATACATTGTTTTATTTTTTGATAAAGACGTTCATATTTTTAATGGTAGTAGCATAAAATATTTTATTTAATGGTTAATTATTTTAAAATATTTCATAAACACCTGAAAATAACTTAAAAGTTCTGTGATATTAAACTCAAAGTTTAGGTGCCAAAAGTAGGCGCATATCTGGTTGTACTTTAAAAGGTAATGAGCATAGTGGTAGAGTCATTAGAAGGATAATTGCGTTAGTAAATGGTGTGTACACAGAGTTGGAAGTGAACTACTGAGATCTAACACATAAATAATTATTTTCTATAAAATATCTTCATTTGGTGCATACATTTGGAAGAGTCCTAAACACGCACTTGTATGAGGCGAAGCATATAATAAATCAATTTTAATGCTGTCACAAGGAAGAAAATCCTAAAGCCAATATAATACTGAAGAAGAACTCCAATACCACTTGACTTTGGACAGTGCCTGGTGCATAGTCTTCTTCCAAGTTCAAGTTCCCATTCGATTCTTCTCCCCGTAGATGGTCACCTGGTGACCGAAATACCGGTATTGGAGTTCTTCTTCAGTATTATATTGGCTTTAGGATTTTCTTCCTTGTGACAACTTGTTCAACAGCCAATAGCTCCATTTCCTCTATTTCAATTTTAATGCTATTGAGGATTTTTCAGATACGGAAGAGGAGGGGTTATTTCGCAAAGATTGGAGAAGTGTTTGCTTAAAACAAATCAATTGTATGGAGGGGACATTGAAAGTTTAGGAGTCATACGTGTCGTTAGAAAATATGTAAGACGAGGTGTAACTGTGAGGTAAAAGATTAGTCATTCGGATTGGAATGAATATTTTGGAAACTATGAGGAATACTACCTGATGAGGGAAGGCTGTCCTTATTCTTTTGATTTATATTTTAAATGTTCTAAACGATGGGCAATGGTAGTCAGGGGGCTTTCACAAGACTTAAAGCCCGACGGAAAATATTTTTCCCTGTTTGAACAACGGCTAAACTTTGATTTTAAATAAATCCTGTAAGCATTGAATAAGGTAAAATACGAATAACTAAACCGTAAGTGGTCAGGATAATTGCTTGAAATATGCAATTCTTCATGTAGGTCGTAATTATTGTCAAATTCGTTTAATTTTAATTTTTAAGTTATCCATATTGTGAAAAAATTGAATCGATGACTGGCTTTGAGTTAAAACGTTTTAGTTATTAGGAGTGAAAAATAATATTTTTTGGAGAACAGAGCATCTGTATGCAGCAAATATATTTTTTAGTATTTGTTGTTGAATTAACGGAAATGTAATATTCAAGAGGTAAATATGTACGATTATTTTATAATCTATTGATATGATGTCTGGTAGAGAATTATTAATTTCCTTTGCGGATTCATACAATTGATTGGTGTTGTAACGCAACAATCTAAAGACACGCTATTCCAATACACCTCATTACAGAGACTGTCTTCAGAAAATCAATAGACGTTAATTTTTTTTTTACTCCCTACAATTTAATTGTTTCTCATGCTCTTTCCTTTGGTATCTTGTATGTCACTTTGCATGGGCTATCTTTATAATGGATTTCAGGCGTCCATGTAAATATATTGTGTGCTGTAAAGCGGAGGCTGTGAGAGGATCTGTTATTCTGCAAACATGGCTGAAGGCAACATTTATTCATATAAGGGGAGCGAGTAAGAGATTGAATATTTATGAAATTAAATGAACGAAAGTAAAATGCCTTTGCACTACTAAGTCGACTAAATTTAAACAAAGCGTACAAGGGTTTCAAGTCTGAATGCTAAAAACATTTGCCGAGGTCCATGCATGTGCTTCATCATGCGGCTGGGTTTTCAATTTGAAACGAGGACTTTCAGACGAGATGACGAAATGTCCAAAATGATATCAGGGAACCCCCGATGACCGGCGAGGTAATTTGAGACCTAGCCAACCCTTCCCTCCCATCCCCTCAACACCGAAGCGACACCTGTCCCCTGGAAATAAAATCTCGCTCTGGAGCCGCCTCGCTTTTTCAAGGAGATGGGGCGCGATTCCTCGAGGAATCCACACAAACAAAATACTACGCCCGCTCCCCGGTTAATTCGGTCCACGCCGTCCCATATTTCTTCGTTAAATTACTGGACGCTTTATGGGGATGAATACATTGCGGCGGGGGGACGGCGAGGGAGGATGGGGTAGGGGGGATGAGGCAGGGGAGTGGTGCCTAAAATGCAAAGTCATAAGTCAGAATCTTCCACGCCGTCTCCAGTGTTTCGCAAAGGGAAAGTGAAAAACAAGTGCCAGGGGCAGAATACCTCTTTGTTGGGGAAAGGTCCGTGATGGAGGGCTGGTTTCGCCCGCCGGAGAGGGAGCTCTCGGATGGTGTGAGGCAGGGAGCGGGTGGCGGCGGCAGAGGAATGGAAATGAGAGTTAAATGGGCAATGGGCGAGAGAGCCCGCGGGCGGGCGGAGGGGCCGAGGGACGGGCCCAACCCTTACTGCCCATTAATTTGCCCACTCACCGCCATACCATGCCTGGCATGCATGTCGTCAAATGCCATCCCTGAAACCTTTTTCTTATTCTCCTTCTCCTCCCCCTCCCATCCCTTTCTCCGTCATCTTCCGCCCGCGTCCCCCTTTGCCCTTCGTAACTCTCCACCCTGCACTTAGGGCCTCCCACCTGCCTCCGCCGTGTATTCCCGTCTCCGGCCACTCGTTACCTTTGTATCTTGTCCCCGTGTCCGTTCGGCCCCGTTACCGATATGTAGAGGACGGCATCCGGCGACTTATGTTATTTGCATGCCCATGGAAAAACACATGTACAGGCGCTTTGTGACTTGAGCTTTTCTGAAGGATTTTGCTTGTTTCAATTGCTATTTTGTCTTTATTTATGGAAAATCCTTTTGGTTTTAAAGTTTATATTTCCTACGTGATAACTTGGCTGATAATTTCACTGAATTAATATACATGAGATTTTCCAAGGATATCGGATTGCTTTTATATCTCCATCTTTTGTAGTTTTATTAAAATCTCCATTATCATTGTTTTCGCTGGCGTATGCAACTTCATATAAATTGTTTTTGAGAGAACTAAAGGAGAGTTAAAACCTTTCTGAACAAAATATGGGAAATGCGGGACTGCGGGAGATGCCACGAGAATAACTTTTAACCGAGTCATCCGCTAACGTGCATTAAGATGAAGGAACTCCTTAGTGTAGAAATCGTTCTCCTTGAAGGGGATGATCGAAGTCAGAACCCTCAACGTCCAGATAAGTGCTTTAGCCAGTTAAGCTCTTGCACTCCGAAATTTTACGGGCTTTAATTTCGGAGTGTAAGAGGAGGCAGGTAGCTTTACTGGCTAAAGCACTCGGCCAGACATCGATTTATCTTGTTACGAATCCCGATCAAGAGGAATAATATTTTTGCATTTTGAAATATCTGAATTTTGAAATATGGAAGATGAAATACGTAATTTTTAAAGTTTCTAAGTCTTCACAGACAAACAAATGGTACATGGTGATATGAAAAAATGAAATGAGCTCTATTAAATAGTTCATTAAATGAATCCTTCGAATGAAGCTTGAAAGTGCAAATAATACCCTAATTACTGATTTGATGATCAAATGTAATAGTCTAATTATATAAATATATATAATTTATATACTATATATAATATATATAATATATATGGTATATGTAGTATATATATAGTCTAAATTAATATTAGTAGTGCAAAACAATATTTTCATTGTGAAGCAAGAAATCTTAAAGAAATAATGTACACTGTCACGCACTTAAAATAGTAATCTTAATGGACCCTTAGTGACTTGACTAGAAAAGATGAATCAATTATGCAATTCAATTAATAATAAGTAATGAAAATAAATGATAAAAAGTCTTATATTGATTCGAGCTCAAATTTTAACTCATATGAAAAGTAATACTTACTATTGCCTTTGCAGAATATCATGCCAGGAAAGAATTATTTCAAAAAGTAATTTAACTTTTTTATATGAAAGCTTACCAGAAAAAATGTTGTCATTTGCTTTAGAGAAAAACTGACTCTTTCTTACATATACGATCGTATTTGCATGTGCATAGCATGAGTAAGTACACTGTGTACGAGACACCACGGAGGTGGATGGCTCAACTCAGATTTTTCTTTAACCTGTCTTCTGTACGGGTAGTTCGTGAAAATCGCCCAGACGTTTATATGGTTTTTCAATAAATCAATTGAATAATAATTATTTTATTGGTAGTCTAGCCATTTAAGCTATATTTTGGGTGGACATAAAATAGACTGATCATTGCTAATCTTCTCTTTACATTATCTAAACTTTTCTTCAAATCCGAATTCTTTTCAACTGCAGTCATTCCGTCCTTATCCTATTCCTACAGCTTCCTCGCTCAACCAACATTCTGCCTTCAATCACAGTCTACAGCATTTCTTTGCCAATCCAAACACTCTGCATCTACCTTTCCCGCCTCCTTCGACCCGTTTCTCTTTATCCCTTTCTCCTCCCCCACCGTGCCAAGCACTTTGTGTGTTTTTCTTTCCGTCCATTTCACATTTGCCACACTCATATCTGAATTCTACGCTTAAGATCTTGCATAGACTTATTTTAAAATAATAACTTTTAATATCATACAGAACGAAACCATGCTCTATATCAAATTTTGTATGAGACATTTCTTAACCTCCTTACTCAACGTGGCTGTCATCAATTCCTTCCTTGTGAAAGCTTCTTCGTCTATGATATTTCTCTTCTTCTAATGCCCTAACTTCTTTTACCGCTTTGTTCCAGAACACTACCGGGATACGTAAACACTTCCATCTGCTCATTTTATAAACTCCTACTTTTATGTTGAACTTAGCCCTTCTCTTTTTTGAAAGCCCCATGGTCTTCATTTTCTTTCAGCTGGTAGCGCTCTATGGTCAGACATCATGGTTATTTTCGACGTGGTGGCACTATTTAGCAACGGGCATATCCAAGACTGGAGATCGTCCGTGAACTCACCCTATCAGATGTATCTGGAGACTTTCCGGAATTGGTGTCTAAGATGTTAGATGTTAGTGTGGTGTCGAAGATCTCCCAACATTTCTTGGAAAAACTCAATAGCCATTAACTTCACACATGAAAAAGAAACCAATCGATCCATCCTGTTCTTAGATATCAGAGTAAACCCGACTAATACAAATAAACTTTCCTTCGACACTTACAGAAAACTCACACACACGTACAACTACATGCACCAATCGTATTTTGAACATACATGCACACAAATTAGCGGCGTTTCATTCCCTAGTCTTAGACTTTGCCCCATTGAGCAAAGCAAAATTTCAATCATAATTGGAGTACGTAAAAAGAACCGCCGCTGTAAATGGTTACAACCCAAACATCACCAATATGATCCTCAAGAAACAAAAACACAAAAAACTAATTCAAGACAGCACCACCCGCTGATGAAAATATGTACCTAAAATTACATTTCCACTCCACACTAACAAAAGGACTCGCCCCGATTTTCAAACAACATGGTAGAAAACCCATACTCCTCACCAAAAACAAACTTTAAGGAAACCCTTAACCACCAACAACACTTTAAGGAGACCCTTAAAATCCCATTGATTCACTCCCAAAATCAGGCATATACGAGTTAAGTTGTCCAGAATGTGACCAATCGTACCTTGAACAAACATGTGGAAATATTCTCACATGATTTAAATAACACCTGGCTTGCTACAGACTAGGTCATACTGAAAGATTGGCAGTTGCGGAACATATGCATCAACACTCATAATGCACAAAATTAATTAGAAAAATTTAAAACTCATTAGCACAGTACCGAACCACTTATTAGACTACTATGAAATCATCCGCACATCCACTCATGTGCAATTGGTGAGCTGTGAGGTATCATCACGTGCAATTGGTGGGCCGCTGGCTCAGAGATAATTCTCTCGTAACTTCCCGACTGGTGAGTTCTTGATAACGGCTAGGGTAAATGCCATTTTTCCCCTTTTTTAATCATATTTATTTTATTATTTTTAAATTTATTTTTTTGTTTAATCACATACTTTGACAATCCCCCTATATTTTATTTTATTTGAATTATTTATTTATTTCTTATTCCTCTGTAATTTCCCCCTCCCATCCCTTTCCCATTTGGAAGGGTATTGCTGGGGTTGATTCTCCCCATAATAGTCTCATTTCAGTAAAATCTTTTTCTCAAATAGTTCAACTATTCTTTGTCCAGATAATCGCTGTACTTATTTTTTTTCATGGTCATGTATTTTACTAAGACAAATATCATAATTACGAAGAGAGTCGAGACAACATTTCCGTGTAAAATAATAATTATTTTGATAGCCAAAATGAACAAATTTTCAACTGTTGTCAAATTTGCTATACTAAACTTGTTTATGGGCAATCGGCAACACCTTTAAAGAAATGCTCCAAAGCTTCAATGGTGAATAAAATTAGTTCTACGAGTGGCACCTGTGGTATCGACCCTTGACGGAGGGAATAACTCTCAAGGCCTCAGAATAAAAGGAAGTTGTAGCAAGTATTTGAGCCAACTGGCTTTCTAGGTTCCGCATTCCATTCGTAGATCAAGAGCCCTATTCTAGCTATAAAGATATGAATGCATCAATTAACTTTCTCCTGAATAAAATAATTCCTTCTAATAAACAGCTGCGGGAAATCCTACGTTTATTGTTCCCTCTCTAAATGTTGAAATGCGGTGCACGGAAGCTTCCATTGACTCTTCTTCGCTTTTATCACCCACCCTCCCTTTAGTTAGGAACTACGATAACTACCTCCTTGGGAACTCGTTCGCCTCGGGAGTCAACTTCTCTCCGTACCTTTCTTTATCTTGGTTCATCATCGATTATTTTTAGCATTAGTGTTTAGCAATTTGAATAACCATGGACTCCAGAATTCCTCCACTATCAATCCTTTAGTCTCAGTCGGGGATTGGTGAAATGAAATGAAATTCCTTCCAAGACATAACCAATGTAAAATTTTGATACGTTGCCATGGTGGCTATAAATAATCCTTGGAATAAGAGCCTCAACGATCAATAGCGCAAGATTGGTGAGTGTTGACTGGAAATCACCTAATTTGTTTGAAGGGTATGCAAATCGATCCTCCGAACGATCCGTGTAAAACATTGCCGCTTTTTGATGAATCCGCACTCGAAACCATCGAGGCAAACAAACCCGAACCCCTTGATAAGTCACCCTTGGCCCATGGCCATTTCCCGATCCTCTCTTCCTGCCCCTCCATTCCAACGAGTGTTCTTTCGGCCCGCTGCGAATATTGATGAAAGGGCCCCACGTCCATTACAGACAGATATGCTCATCCACTCCTCATTCGACCCGGCGTTTCCGTAACGGAGGGAAGAATGTCAGTTTAGATAAACCGAACATTTTGAGATTTTGTGCAAGTCTTTACGGCAAATTGGCAAATCGTTTTTCAGAGGGGCATGGGTGTATGTAGGGTTGGTGGGCTTCCGACCGGAGGAGTTCGACTCCCAGGCACGCCCCTGAGCACCCTCAGTTTCACTCAAGCCACATCATTATACAGGTGTAACATATTACTGAAAAACTACAGAGAGTGCCGGATAAAGCACCCCTCATTACTCTTATGTGTGAATTTCTCACGTTGAGATTAATACTAGGTGAGTTCTATCCTCTTCTTTCCCACCAAATTTCTTGTAGATTACATGCACATCTACACCGCAAGCCGCCGCTAGGGAGTGTGGCGGGGGTGTTAGATCACCAGCCACGCATGCACAGTCATGATACCTCTACACAAATATTAGCCTGACCATGCGCTCAAAAAATATTAACTATACGAAAGAAAGTACTTACATCCTATTTTATCCAAATACAGGATATGTATTTTCAAATCATGCTGTAGAACTGTTAAAAAGATTCTCTTTTATATTAAAACAAATAAAATGCAGAATATTGATAGAATATATGCACTACGAATTATAATTATCTTCTACGCAAACGCTGTCATGTCTATCCTGATCTCTAATAGTAAGAGAAAAAATGGCATTTTAAATCTGTTCGTTCTGCTATAAATCTCCCTGATTTTATGTGGGCGATCTGATCTACCATGGTAAGTAGGGGCATGAAATATGCCTTTAACATCCTGAGATAAGTAGCCTGCCTCAAATTTACATTTACATTTAACATGCGGTGAACTAGTGGCTCCCATTTTAATTCTTTCAACTGTCTTGTGACACTGCAACATTGTTCTTAACCACTTTTCACAAACCTAGCTGCTCTGACTCGATCTACTTCCAAAATTAACCCTACCTTATGAGGATCGCATACGCTTGCATTATTACTGTAGCCGTTGTTAGTATTTTTTGGATGAGCTATGTTTTTCCATTTTTCGGGCTAGTGCAGATCATTTTTTGACTTTTCCGACTTATTTTAAGAATTCAGTGACTCGTTCTCAACGCCCTTTGATCACATAAGCAAATGCCATTTCGGCGGTTGCCACTCCATTTGTAACGTTCTCAATTTAATTTCAATTACCTGCCTATTTGATCAGCTTACTTTTCGCATATCACTAAAAGCTCTGGAAAAGCTTAAGTGGAATGCGAGTCCTTAAATAACTTAAAAAGTAGAAGAGAGTTCACGATTGAACATGAGTTCGCCATCCTCTCCCTCTCTCGGGTGAATCATTAATAATCGGGATTGAAAATGAGCAAACTTCCTCTCGGAAAACCGATTTTGAGGGTAATTTGTTAGGAATCGCTTCGTGAATGAATGAAGACAGATGGAAATGCATTTTTCCGAAAAGTAATTGAAAGCAAGCATGACCAATGGAGCTAATCGAATTAGTTTCTTTCAAGAGCCATCGCTGTACGTCAAACCCAATTTTCACTGTGCTCATTCTCGCTATAAAAAGTTATGGAAAACATAGGAAGAAGTTTTCGTAGAGACAGAAATGAGAAGTTCGAGAGAGTTTACATGCTTGAATCATGCTCCGAGTTGTAATAGAGATTTTTTTCCATAATTTGAAAGAGTTAATTTAGGGCCACGCCTCATTGCGTATTTATCGATGAGCCAATGAATCGCCATGAAACTAACATGAAAAATTCTTGAATTGCTTTATTTTGTGTGTGAACAGTTTGTACTCGGAACGACAGGTGAGAATAGAATGTTTCTCAAGGGTTAGCGAATGAAATGATTGTGACAATAATGGATGCATCTAATCCAAGATTTGAAATAAAGCGCAAATGATAGGACCTGAGAGTAGTATTCACCATACACGCACCTTACACAATTAATCATTGGTTCACAAAATAGCTAATTTCCTTTTGTTAGGACAATTTGAGTAACAAAAAATTTCACGTGAATTTGAATTATTTTATAACATTAATATCTACAATAATAAGATCACTACTAGAGAGGAGCATGGAATACCATCAGGATTTATTTTTCTGGTTCGTAGATTTCGAAAAGGCGTTTAATAGAGTGACTTGGGTGGAAAAAAGGAATGTGTTGCCGAAAGACTGCTCTAGTGCGAATGGGGAGCGAAGAGTCAGAATGGGCAATGCTAGAAAGAGGAATCCGGTAGGGTTGTCTATTACCACCTATGCTGTTCATCGTTTATGTGGAGAAAACATTTAAAGAGGTATGCGAAGATCTTTAGATAGGAATGAAAGTCGGTGGAAAATTCATAAAATCAGTTGCATTTTCTGGTAATAAAACTTCAGCTGGCCAATGGTTTGCAAATTTTGTGAACGCATTAGAAAGGCAGTGCGATGGATATAGGATGAAAATAAATGTGAACAAAACCAATCTCAATTTGCATTTTTTTGCATGCATTTTAATTGAGGATGCGATGTTAAAGATTGTAAGAGAGGGGAGAGAGGCTAACGAGGAAGGTGTTAGGATTAGGATAGGAATGCTTGACGGACTGCATTTTTTTACAATCCTTTTGTTTCATTCTATTGCACATTGGATGTGAGTAATAACACGGTTACTTCCATGCAAAATGAAAAATTTAATATTTCGTCGTTATAACAGCTCATGATTTATTACTATACAATATTTATTGAGATGCAATAAATTTGAATTTTTCTTAAGGTGTTGTTATATGCAATATGTCACCATCACCTTTGAGGCAAAAAAATTCATTCTTTAAATTTAAAAAAAATGTAAAATAATACACATGGAGCATGAAAAAATGCGCACACTTCAAGAAAAAAGAAATCAGTAACGCGAATTCATTGTGTTGTGAAGCTTAAGTAGCACAGAACGCCAGCGTCTCTGAATGTATTACATAGTTTTCTCACTCTTGAGGAGACTTAAGGATATAAAATTATATATATATATATATATATATATATATATATATATATATATATATATATATATATATATATATATATATATATATATATATATATATGTATATGTATATATATATATTTATATAAAAGATATACAAATTTGTAAGTTTAACCGAAAAAATTTAGATTACGGAATCATTCTTTAATTTATTCAAAGCCGAAAATATGTTACATTCTATGGCATGTTGTCTGACTGCTTGAAACAAAAGTGACTCGTTATTGGTTCTGTAGAACGCCTGAATGTAACGCCCTGGTAATATTTGTAGTCAGCTTTCCATGGCGTTTGCTTCTTTTGACTGACTTTTAAAGAGAAAATATAACACAATATTCCTTAAGGATGCCTATTTTTGCGACTACATCATGAAAACCTAGTCATATAAATTCAGCGTGGGATAATCTAATGATAAATAAATGGTGCCAGCACTAATTTTCTGGAAGTGTTTGGTCGGATGGATATTGAACCTTCTTTAGTCCACGCTTTTGCTTCCGGAATGGGTGAACGTTGGAGTCAAGAACGCAGGAGTTGTGGAATTGCCTTCATGGCGACGCCGAGCACTTGAGTGCGCGCGATGATAGACAATGCTCGCAGTTGATTGAGGAACGCTAGAATGAATGCACTCGTACAAGAAAACGGGCCGCAACGAATAGTGATTTGAATTGGGCCCCATTATCACTTCCCTCTCGGTTCGCCATAGCATCTGAAGGTCGTTCCCGCCACCGAAGTTTTGCTTCCTTTCCTCGATTAGTTGGGTGTCCACGTGAATTGCTGGTGCTTTAGACTGCGGGAAATTTTGCCTGAGATAAGGATTGTGCTCGGTTCGTTGCTGCATCACGAAATCTCTGCTGGCGCAAAGATCAGAGCGGCAGCGAGACGCTTCGATCTGGTTGCAGTTACATTCGCGACGTATTCATGTTTGTATAATATGATTATGACTTTTTGTGATGGATATTTTGAACTTCTGATATCAAAAAAAAACAAAATATGTCATCTATGCTACAAAGATGAGAGAGTGGTTGCACTAGGATTAATTCTATCGTGTTTGGTGTTACTTGGTAGAAGAGTGACTGCACGACAGCCGCTGGAAAATGAATTACAGTAATTGTTTACTTGCATAATGTTTGTAGGTATAATTACTTGCATAATGACTGTGTATATACCCAGACAGTAATTACGTAAGATTAAACTGTAAGTTATTAATTACTTCAATTTTGCAAGTATCAATGAGATGGGAGTCTTTGATGTTACTCCAGCAGTTATTCATTTGAAGCCGTGGCCAGTCGAACTAATACGGTTAATGAAAATATTCTGTTACAATTATATTTTTAATGACCAAACGGCTATCACTTTTCGAGTATGGCTTGTAGTAAGACTCAGCAGAGATATTTCAGGTTCACTAACGTCACAGACCCCATGGTCTCGTTGGGTCATTTTCATTACGCTGAAACAGGAAGTTTGACCGTACAGTTTATTTAGAGGAAAATGGATGAAAATTTTGTTCAGCACGTCTGTTAAATTTTGCTTTTCAGTTACCAATTGTCCACGTAAAAGTATGAAGAAAATTTTTTCCGATCCTATCCTATATGCTGGGCCATTTTTCTCTAAGGATGCTACAGAAGAGTTCTCTTGAGATTTCTCTCACAAGAGTGTTCTCTTGTTTAATTAATTAAGAGGCGTAGGTTAACAGTACTGTGTACTAGATGGATTCCGCTAGAGTTATTGATGTTGATTTCTTTCGATTATTCGAATAAAGTCGAATTCTTAAAAACACTGGATGATGATTAAGTGGCGTCAACAGAAAGATAAATTTAAATTTAATGGCCATTGGAAGATTTTATAATCTGCGATAATTTCACGACAGTATTTTTCTGAACCGATGTTCATCTCTGCAACTCTATCATAGAAGCTACTGAAATATTGAGTAAAAAGCATGCAACTGTTTAATTGTACAGATAAATTCAAGAATTTAAATTATTTTCACAAGTGGCATATTTTGAGGTAGCTTTGGTAGTTGCAAAACATAATTTCCATGGTAGCCAAGATTCAAAGGAGCTGAGAACGGTAAGAGCGTCTATCGTAAAATTTTTAGAAGGGGTTTCCAAGTAGCGAATTCGAGCCTTCGGTGAATTGTAGATTACGAAATATTTAAGTCCATTAAATTAAGCTCTCAAGGAATCAGTGCCTACCATCCCAGTGAATCCCTTCCGTTCAAGTGTACTAATTGAGTATCATTGTTATTTATCCGAGACTTATCGTAAGAATTTACACTTAGAAGAGGGGGCTAAATTCATTTGATTTAAGCACCAAACAGTGCGTCTGGTTTGAAGAAAGCTTATCCGCACTAGAAAGGATATAAGCTCAAAGCGGAACATCCAATTCGAGGAAAAGCATTTTGCACAGGCTTTCTTAATGGGAAAAGTATTTCTCGAAGACTTTATGAAAATGACTTTTTAACTATTCAGTGATTGATATTATGTGCTTGAAACATGCTATTCAATAGCTTTGAAGCATAGTCAATGCAAAAAGTACTGATAATATAGACTGATTATGTTGATCTATTTCTTTCCTAGATACTGCTTACTTTTTGCCCGAATTCAAAATAATACCTATTAAAACATTGCCAACTGCTTCATTATTACAGTATTTTCAGGCACATTATACGCGTAGGCTTATTAAAGCACTAGTATGGATAGTAATTTTTGTAATAATGAAAAATACCTTGGACTACAACAATTATTGTTTGCAATGAGACTGAGAATAATACCAAACACTGTCGGGTGACTCGCGGAACATCGGGTTCGCGGAATCTAGTACCGCAAACATCGGTAGCCCCCTCCCCCTATGACGAGGCTGACTCGTCACCCACTCAACCCTCACCGGACAATGACCGCACTATCAATCTGAGCGGTACCGGCAACCTTTGCCCCTCAGGATCGCCTTATATTGAGGAGCGGTCCCCTGGCTGAGAGAGTACCTTCCCTCGCTCTGGCTGTGCGGGTCGTCTTCTGACCTCCTCCTTTGAGCGTCCTCACGCCCTTCCCAGCTCTCTGCGCGGGTCGTTGTCTAGACCTCCTTTGAGTATCCTCCTGCCCTTCCCAGCTCTCTGCGCGGGTCGTTGTCCAGACCTCCTTTGAGTATCCTCCTGCCCTTCCCAGCTCTCTGCACGGGTCGTTGTCCAGACCTCCTCTGAGTATCCTCCTGCCCTTCCCAGCTCTCTGCGCGGGTCGTTGTCCAGACCTCCTTTGAGCGTCCTCCCACCATCTCCCGCCCGCGCCAAGAGCCGTAGCACCGCTAGTAGCATCGAATAGCCCCGCCCGCACCCGAGTCGCTAGCCGTCACCGGACCCGTCGCCGCGTATCCATGTAAGTGCCGAGTCTTCCCTTACTCCCTGTGCCTGATCGCCCCATGTATCGGACCATTAAAAGCCTCACAGGAAACCACTGTCGTTTCATTTGAGAATACGCTCCCCACCAATGATGTTGCGTTCGCCAACCACGCGACATTATTCTGGTGTCAGGTGTGGGGTGGGGCAGAAACTTTGAATCTCAAGCTCCTTAATATAATTTAAAATATAAGACAGTGGTTAGTTGCGAACCTACCACGTAATGTATGTCCATTTTATAATGCTTGATTTGATCTAGTCACAATTTGTGTTGTTGATGCTCGCGTTCGGACCCACCCTAATTTTATTTGCATAACTCTAAAGAAATGATTTTGCAATAGTATTGGGACCCCTGTTTTTTTTATTGTTACCTTTTTGCACGATTCACCGCCATGGCTTGGCCTAGTTATCCCCCCACAAACCCCTTTTCCCCCTATTTCGAGTCATCTTACCTAGGGGATTCAAATAACCTACTCGATTTTGATCCTTTGGTGAATACTATTAATCCCACTTCTCCCTCAGTCCCCCCTTCCATGCAAAGTCCACCCAACTACAACACTTTAGGGAGTCATGTGTATTTCGTTCCTAATTTTAGCGGTGATGATGAAGTATCCGTCGAAAAATTTTTAGAGTGCTTAAAAATAACAAGCCACCTTAGTTCCTGGAACGAAACTCAAACCCTTTGCGTAGCCCGTTTGAGATTGCATGGATCCGCAGCAGAGTATGCTTTTGCCAATCCGCATATGCTAGAAAGTTTTGAAAGTTTTTCCAGCAGCTTACGCAGGAGATTTGCTTCGCGCGTCTCACCCCTTTCCCTTGAACGAATGTTTTCAAACTGCATTCAATTACCACTCGAATCTGTGACTACTTACTCAACAAGGTTAAGAAAAATCGCGCGCCAATTGCGAGAATCTATGAAGGACCCAAATTCCGAGGCCGTAAAAACACTGGTAGAAACGAGGGTTTTGAGTCAGTTTCTCTTGGGCTTAAGAGAAGAGATTGGTCGTTTCGTGCTAGTCCGCAATCCCAAAAGCTTGCTAGAAGCAGAAGAGCAGGCGTTAGAAGAGGAATCTAATGTAAGAAATTACGCTAGTAAGGTTGCTCAAATATCATCCTTGCAAACGAATGCTCAGCCCCTATGGTATCCTCCCCATGAAATTTTCGGAAGAACGCCGGGCACGGGATTCAATACTCCCCTAACACAGGGCAGCCACGTTAATGCAGTACAGAGCTCCAGAAGCGGTGGCGTATTTCCAAATGGTAATTCCGCGAATGTCCACACGACCTCTCCAAGTGAGCCCAGATGGTCGCAAGCTAGAGCTGGCATAACAAATTCCCGAAATTCCGAAAACTGCTTTTCTTGTGGGCGAGCGGGCCACCTAGCTCGCAACTGTCGTACTAAGATTCGAACCTGTTTTTACTGCGGAGAGAAGGGACATTTCTCGCGAGAGTGCTCTCTCCTGTGTTGCGGAATATGTAAAAGCATTGGTCACCGTCCTATCGACTGCCCACAGAGAGAAAACCGTACTCCATCGGGAAATGGGATAACCCCGACCATCGGGTCGGGGAAGACGACATCCTAGCCGTCACACCGGCTAAGGGAATGACGATTAGCACGCAGATAATGGGAAGATCGCATCGATTCCTAGTGGATACGGGTGCTGCAGTGACGATCATACACGAGCGAATCTTCCCCTTCGGAAAATTGGGCATCTCTCCGTATCAGCAGATAATAAAAAGCGCGTCAGGTCACGCATTACCAAGCATTGGTCAGAGTAACATACCTTTTTGCATGGATAATCTTCTCTACTCTCATGATGCTTTAATTGTAAACCTAGGAAAAACGGACTATGACGGCATTCTCGGCTTAGATTTCATGAAGAAGTACGGAAGTAAAATCTCCTTGAAAGATAACACCATGACGGTAGGAGCAGATCACAGGTTGCCTTTGGAATCTAAGGGCAGCAAGCAACCCGAATTTGATTTGATTTCATTAGATGATCCCGAAATAGAGTCAAGCGAAGAGGTCGAGAGACCGGTGCGGTACGATACTGCGCTAGATCACAGGTTGCCTTTGGAACCTACGGGCAGCGAGCAATCCGAAATTGATTTGATTTCATTTGATGACCCCGAGCTATCACCAAAAGAAGTGGTCGAGAGGCCTACGCGGTTCGATACCGTGGTTCATAACTTGAATGACTTCGTGAGGAATAGCAAGGAGGTCGATTCGCTGGCGTGCGATGGGCTCGGACTAGTCGAGGATGAGGACGCGGAGACGCTGGTGCACACTTATGATGCATCCCCTAACTTGAAGGGCCTCACGCACCTAGATGAATCCGATGATCTATTGCGTGTCAGCCATTGCGAAAGCGAGGGTATAGGCAAGCTTTTACAGCCTCGAAAAGTGGAAAAAGTAGGCTCGTTTAGGGACATGGAGACTCAAAGAGAGGAAGAGAGTGGAAAAGAGGAAATGAGGGATGTTTTTATGTGCGTAAAGGAAAAAGTTAGGATCCCCCCGCTCTCTTATACCTTGGGTCTCGCGTGTAAGAAAGAGTTAGCCGGTAAGGAAGTTTTGATAGAATGGGAAAACGGGGATGCAATGATACCTCGAATGCTAGCAAGAGTGAAAGAGAATGGAGAGATTCCGTTAATGTTATGTAATATAGGGAACAACGAGCAAGTAATTAACAGGACTACGGAAATCAAAGTGGAATTAGTGGAGGACTATACGATTCCGACAGTGAATAATATTTCAGGCGAGGACATAGAATTGTGGCCAGAAGAACCGCAGCAAGTGGATCTAATATCCCTGTTTAACTTTCAAGACGTACCGCCGGAAGCACTGCAACCCTTAAAAAAATTAATCGTCGAATTTTCTGACATATTCATGCACGGGAACGCTTCCTTAGGTTGTACTAGTTTAGTCCGGCATGCGATAGAGGTAGAAAATACCAAGCCCATTAAAAAACGACCGTATCGTGTTCCATTTTTTCAGAGGGAGTTTCTCGATCAGGCGATTAAAGACATGTTGCAGGCAGGAATAATATCACCCTCGAAAAGTCCCTGGTCTGCACCAATAATACTAGTCAGAAAGAAGTCCGCAGACGGAGGCCCTATTCAGTACAGACCTTGCATCGATTATCGCGCAGTAAATAGCGTGACCAAGAAGGAAGTATTTCCTATGCCAAACATAGACGAGATATTAGGCGAACTGGGTGGCGCCCGTTATTTCTCGTCCATGGATCTTTGCAGTGGATACTGGCAGATTGAGATGGACGAACGTAGCAAAGAGTACACTGCTTTCAGCACATTAGATGGCCATTTCCAATGCAATCGCATGACGTTTGGCTTGGCGAATGCCCCATCCACTTTCATGCGCTTAATGTCAACGGTTTTAGATGGGTTGATTCACCGTGGTTGTGTGTGCTATCTAGATGATATTCTTCGGTATGATTCTACTCTTAACGAGCACATAGCAGGTCTCCGTGAAGTTTTCCACCGGCTCCGGGGCGCAAAATTAAAATTGAAGCCACAAAAATGCCATTTCTTTCAGAAAGAGGTCAAGTTCTTAGGCCATCTTGTCACAGGCGATGGGATTCAACCAGACGAAGAAAAAATTTCCGCTATAAACAATTTCCCAATACCGGAGACTGTAAAGGCTGTGCAATCGTTCCTCGGCTTAGTAGGGTATTATCGGCGGTTCATTCAAAACTTCGCCATGATTAGTTGCGTCCTAACACAACTAGTGAAGAAAGGGGAGAAATTTTTCTGGGGTACGGAGCAACAAAATGCTTTCCAAACATTAAAGCTATGCTTAACAACGAAACCTGTACTTAAATTCCCAGACTTCGAGAAGCCCTTCATCCTAACGACAGATGCGTCACAAACCGCCCTCGGAGGCATACTCTCTCAAGAGTTCGAGGATGGCGAACGCAACATCATTGGTGGGGAGCGTATTCTCAAATGAAACGACAGTGGTTTCCTGTGAGGCTTTTAATGGTCCGATACATGGGGCGATCAGGCACAGGGAGTAAGGGAAGACTCGGCACTTACATGGATCCGCGGCGACGGGTCCGGTGGCGGCTAGCGACTCGGGTGCGGGCGGGGCTATTCGATGCTACTAGCGGTGCTACGGCTCTTGGCGCGGGCGGGAGATGGTGGGAGGACGCTCAAAGGAGGTCTGGACAACGACCCGCGCAGAGAGCTGGGAAGGGCAGGAGGATACTCAGAGGAGGTCTGGACAACGACCCGTGCAGAGAGCTGGGAAGGGCAGGAGGATACTCAAAGGAGGTCTGGACAACGACCCGCGCAGAGAGCTGGGAAGGGCAGGAGGATACTCAAAGGAGGTCTAGACAACGACCCGCGCAGAGAGCTGGGAAGGGCGTGAGGACGCTCAAAGGAGGAGGTCAGAAGACGACCCGCACAGCCAGAGCGAGGGAAGGTACTCTCTCAGCCAGGGGACCGCTCCTCAATATAAGGCGATCCTGAGGGGCAAAGGTTGCCGGTACCGCTCAGATTGATAGTTCGGTCATTGTCCGGTGAGGGTTGAGTGGGTGACGAGTCAGCCTCGTCATAGGGGGAGGGGGCTACCGATGTTTGCGGTACTAGATTCCGCGAACCCGATGTTCCGCGAGTCACCCGACATCTGACTCGCGGAACATCGGGTTCGCGGAATCTAGTACCGCAAACATCGGTAGCCCCCTCCCCCTATGACGAGGCTGACTCGTCACCCACTCAACCCTCACCGGACAATGACCGCACTATCAATCTGAGCGGTACCGGCAACCTTTGCCCCTCAGGATCGCCTTATATTGAGGAGCGGTCCCCTGGCTGAGAGAGTACCTTCCCTCGCTCTGGCTGTGCGGGTCGTCTTCTGACCTCCTCCTTTGAGCGTCCTCACGCCCTTCCCAGCTCTCTGCGCGGGTCGTTGTCTAGACCTCCTTTGAGTATCCTCCTGCCCTTCCCAGCTCTCTGCGCGGGTCGTTGTCCAGTGAGGGTTGAGTGGGTGTCGAGTCAGCCTCGTCATAGGGGGAGGGGGCTACCGATGTTTGCGGTACTAGATTCCGCGAACCCGATGTTCCGCGAGTCACCCGACAACACGTCAGAAAAAATATCATCACCGATACTTTTTATCCAAGCCTTGTATAACGGATGGCCTTAGGTCCTCATTTAAAAGGCATCAGGACTATTATTAATTATAAATCTAATTATGTGTTATTGTAGGCATTTATTGATATTATTAAGTCGCCATTGCTTTGAGATGGTCCATATACTTACCGCATTAGCATAAAGTAAACGGAAATACAAACGTGATACAAATGGAATGGAAAATGAATATGAATCGGAGATGAAAACGAAAAAGATAAATGCTTTTGTCTTTTTTCCGCATACGCATATTCGATCCATATTTACGGTAGTCACACAGATTCGAAAAACTCACTAAATATTAGTAAAAAGCGGTTTTGACAACAGCTCCCATACTGAATACAGCAAATAATATTTCATTGTACAGTAAGTATCATCGTGGAATTATTTGAATAAGAACTCAGGAGAAATACGTTAATGAGTCGTGTTTCAAATACGGCTCTTCAGTTACGCAGGATATCTTAAACAGCTGAGGAGTACAGTTGCACTTGCACTGTCAACAAAATACGTAACTTACATTTTATCAAGTGAGGTAAATGCTATAAAATATTAAAGAATATTTCCCGAATCCCGGTGAAGGCGAATGATTTTTACTCTCTGAAATTGTTGCATTATAATGCACACATAGCGGATGACTCCGTCAAAAGTTACAATTGCGGCATCTCCCGCAGTTTCTTTTAAAGAATATTTGTTCTATCCATATCACTGTGGTGATTGAAAACAAAGGCCGCTTGTTTAATACTATTTCAGCTGTACTGCATTCCTTGTTATTGTTCATTTACGAAAATTTTGTCCCAAAATACTGATTACAGATTGCCCGAAGAAAATTTTAACACATCAAATAAGTCTTACGTCGTTTTAAACATCAAATCATGATCGGTTTATAACTTGCGGAGTTTGCCTTGCCAGTTTCAATGCGGGACTTCTAAGGAAGTACTGGTGCCCGAAAAATCACACAATTCGGGTGAAGCTGAAGGTACTTAGAGTGCCATGCCCGTGAATCGAACCCGGGTCCTATGGCCAATAGTCTAACGCTCTACCCCAAAACTACCACTGGTTGAACTGGAGTTATGAATGACAACCGGCGGGGAATTCATAAAAATCATTCAGGTCTGCCGATAATCAAACTTTAGCATCCCAATTTGCCAAAGGTTTTCAAACGTTGTTGAGAGCTTTGGAACGTCAGTGCGATGGGTATGGAATAAGAATAAATTTAACAAAGGAAATTTTATGCGGTTTTTGCTAAAGAAAAAGCTAAGTTAAATGTTAAAATATGAGTTCATAAACTAGTGCAGGTGGAACCGTTCGTAGTGTCGAAACTAGTCGTACCTGAAATAAAGTGGTGGATTGTAACAAAGTTTTTCTTTTTCATTTATTAAAATGAACTTCCACAAAGTTGAGGCTGAATCTATGGAGTTAAACAAGACAAATGGTTGCTTAGGAGATGAAGCAGTGTGGTTTTCGAAAGGAGAGAGGCTCGCGTTGGGCCATAGCTGTAGAAAGGTTACTTAAAAAGAGGGGCATGGAATACAATCAGGATCCGCTACCTATTTCGTACGTTTCTAGAAAACGTTTGACATAGTAAATTGGGTAGAATAATGTTGAAAATAGGAGTAAGTTGGAACGGCAAGAGGCTTATCTGCATTATATACATATCAGGCTGTATAGGTAAAAGTAGTGGATGGAGTGTCGAGATGGGTAGTGTAGAAACTGGAGATAGGATTGAAAGTCGGCGAATATTACAAAGTTAGTTAGGCTGCCTAAAATCAAGTCTTAGTCAGCCCATGGACCATTGGGTTAAAACAATTATTGAGAGCACTATATTAGTTATATTAACATAATTAATAATATTAACATAATTATGTTAATATTATACAATATTATAATATTAACATAATTAATGTAGTTTTAGAGATGTAAGAAGGGTAAATTAAAGAATAAAATAGAAGGGAAAAAACCAGAGGAGTTCACCTATATCGGAAGTGATTTGCACTCATAAGTGGTTTGGATATTATGAGGAGAATTGCTTTAGACAAGAAGTTTTCATGAGATGAAAAGAATTGATGGCAGGTCCGTTGAGGAAGAATATCCAGAAAATACCCCTCAAAACTTTGACGTGAAACAGAATTTTTTACGCTGCAGAAACATGGTCATTTAAGCAAGATGATGGGCGTATTTTGGACGATTTTGAAATTTGAGTATGGGAAAGGATAAAATAGGTATATTGAGTAGAAAGAAAATTAAATGAAGAGGTACTAGGAATGGTATGGGGTAGAAGAGGGCATTGTTGTAAAGAATACAAAGTAGGTAGAATGGGTGAATGTAGAGTACGCTTATTTGCGATTGGATGGCGAAAACGGTGATTGGGGAAGTAGGAATGGGATAGTTATTACCAAAATAAAACTTTTTAATTCTATATAAAATATGTGAAAATGGCAATTTTTATTTTGAAATTATTCATCATGGAACAATTCCAAAGTTACGCCTGAAACTATTAAGTATAGGAATGGGATCGTCTTATTGGTCAGAATAAAGGGAGTATGCGGGAATTAAAGAGGGACTTACTGTAGTGCCGAATCCCACGTTTTACGTATTGTTAAACGAGGCTAAGGAAAGTTGTAGAGTTGCGTCTGTGTCCATCCTTAAACGGCAGAATTGTAGATAAATTACAGCAATGAGTTTGTTGAGAAATATCCTAATATTCAGTGTAAAAGATTTATTGAGTGACATTAAAAAAAATTTTTTTTAACTAAATTTATAAACTTTGATGATGTATGTTTAACTTTCCAATTAGTTTAGTTTCTAATATTTATGTAATTTAATTTAGTCCCATGGTCTGTTAGACAGCCCTGCATCTGTAATTGCCGGCGCTTCATTCAAGGTTTATTTTTCCTCCTTACGATAGTTGGTGCAGTGAATTTCCTCACGTATGGCACTCTTATGCGCCGCGGGCGTCTAGTAGCTTGGGTAGAATCACGTTGGCAGTAAGTCTTTTACAAAAGGAGGTTCTAAAAGAAGTAATTCGTTACCTGCGGACATTAAATCCATAATAATATTATAAGCAGGTTAGTTTCCTTTTTTCTATTATTTTCGAAGCTTTTAATTTTGCATCTACAAAATAGTCTCATTCCGAAAATTTATGACAAGCCCTTCGTCTTAAGACTTGGTAAAAGAAAATCAAGAGCTGTTTTTTCAATTACATTTCTCAAAATCTGCCAGAGAGGGAAAGAAGCAAAGAGCGCAATTCTTTTGTCTCCCACAACCCAATTCTCGACGCACAGTCTTTGGCGTGGTAACAATGGCTACGCGCCCTCCCTCATGGCCCAGGTGACGTTAGCGCTGTACGCAAGAACTTTGTGAAAGCTGCTATTTCTCATTTGTGCCCTCAAGGTGCGCGCTGTCTGCAAAAATGAAAATGGGGAGGTGGACGAAAAGAAAACGACAGGATGGAAAAGAAAGGAATGCGATGGCAACTTGGTTTTTTACGAAAGCGAGATTTGAAAGAATCAGGAAAAAAACGGGAGAGTCGGATGACAAAAAGGAAAGCTCTTCCGATGGAATTGAGAGTTAGTAGCTTCTTCAAATTTGTGCTGCCTCATTCAGGGGAACAATCACGGTAAAAGCCACCAAGGTCTTTTTGAAACGACTGGGAAAGATGATACAATCGAACCTCCCCTGACAGCATCATCCTTCAGATCGGAGCAATCTCAGAAAAACTTATTTTTAGTAGACAGCTGTTCAATGTGATGGATCGTTTGGAAGTGATTAAAATATTAAATTTCTTCATTTTTATGGTAATTATACGCAACATTAATATTTTCCTGATTAATTTCCCTTCTTCGTCTTCTTCACGTGCATTTCACTTCCCTTCCTGCCGTCCACGTCTATTCCTCAATTGTGGTCATACTCATACATATTCCTCTCACACTACATTCAACGTTCCAAACATGATCTTACCATATCTTCCGTTCACTTTCCCTCTTATATTCGTATTTCCTCGGAGATTTTGCATTTTTCCCAACTGTACCTGTCTAATTCTTCGTTTCCTTCTTCATATCCCGAATATTTTACACCAACAATCATTTTCACAATCTCGATAGCTCAATTGGTTAGAGCATCCGCCCGGCAAGTTGAAAGATCCGGTGTTCAAGCCCCGGTCAAAGAAAATATTTTTATACTAGTGATCTGCTTGAATCCGTCTTCCCCACCTCTCCTGTATTCATCCTTTATGTGTGTTACTATCCCCTTTCCTTATATCTATTGCCATGAGAATATACATACATATATGTCCTTTCATTCATATATTCATTCACATAGAAATAGAGATAAGGAAAGGGGAAAGGAACGCACACAAAGGACAAACACAGGAGAGGTGGGGAAGGCGGAATCAAGCAGACCACTAATGTCTTTATCTCTATTTCTATGTGAATGAATATTTCTTCGCCGTTTGGCGGGATTTCGTGTTTGAATGTTCATATGTATGTATGTGTGTATATATATATATATAAAACTTAGACAGTAACACACAGCACGAGAACACATAAAAAGAACACTCACAATATTATCTTGATAATTTCGACGGACTTGAGCTCCGTCTTCTTCGGAAGATAAGATATGACTAAGGAAAAGGGTACGCGGTGCAGAGAGAGTATGGGACGAGGGAGAGGGGAAAAAACAGGTAGTGGGGGAGGGGTGAAGGAGGGGTATATGGAGGGGGAGAAAGCGGAGCGGGGAACAGGTGGTGGGAGAGGGGTGAAGGAGGAGGTTATGGAGGGGGAAAGTGCGCCTGATTCCATTCTTAGGCCAGTACTTCTCTAATAAATTCTAATTATTTGTTAGCTTGGCCTCTTCCTCTCCGAATGTGTTTCACCCAGGAGAGATCGTAAGTGAGGGTAATGTATAGGTATTTAATCAAGTCTATGCCTTCCATTTCAGTGTTCCCAATGAAATTCCAGAAGGAACTACTCTTTTTCCAAAAATTTATCACAGCTAGCCTTGTTAATTTTGATTCTATTTGCCAAGTCTCGCACCAGCGTTGTACAGCATTAAGGTATTTGACAAAGCTGCTGTTCTCAGGATCACGGATATCACTGTAAACCACGGCATCGTCGAAAAATAAACGTGTCTCACTAGTGACCGCGGGGTCAATGTCGTTAACTCAAAGTAGGAATGAAAGAGATCCGATAGTACTTCCCAGAGAAGTTACCTCAGGTAACTTATTACTGTAGGCTAGCTCATACTATGACTACTCTTTGTACCCGACCATTCAAAAAGTCTTTTACCCATATGGCGCAGAAAAGGATATCAGGAACAAAAAGTGCAAATTGTGCCTCGCAGGATCTACCCCTTTGGAAACCGTTCTGAATTCTCATCCATAATTCGTGACTATCGAGGTTTCTCACGATCGAATTAGCAACGATATGTTTGATAACCTTGCATGAAATGAATGTGAAGAAAATAGGTCTCTAATTGCTCGGTTCCTCTTTGTCTCCGTTTTTAAATAATGGCGTACGTCAGCCGTTGCCTAATCCCTGGGAACGTTGCAATTAACCAGCGACTTCTTAATTAGGATTTTTCAATATGGTGCATTTTCCGACGTCAGGTCCCAAAATATATCAACGGGTATTTGATTGAGCCCGAAGGGTTTATTAGGCTTAATATAGTTCAATTTCGGGCATCGGTTGGCCGGCTCGATTTGGTAAGCCATCGGAGGCATTCAGTAATACATGGGTGAAGGCGCTTTGAAAGAAGTTTAATATGGTAGCCTTTTCCAAACTGCTGGTCACTTTTTTACCCTTATCATTTTTGAGTGAATAAACTATTTACTTTGATCCCTGAATCTCTCTGACGCACGACCTAAATGCTTTCGGATTCTTTTTCAAAATTTCCGTTAATATTTTCCTTATGAGTTTGCTTAACTCTTTCCGGAATCCCCTCTTGGTATTCGCCCTAAATTTCATGTAATCATCAGTGATCTCATTTCATTTGTCGCTAGAGATATAATCCGTAATATTTTCATCATGGTGTAGCATAGGCTTTGACTTTGTAATGCTTATCTAACATCCGCGTTGTGCCATCCGTTCCATGCTATCTTTTATAAATTTATTAAATTAAATGAACTTGGTATCACCTGAGCGCGTGATCTCAAGGAAGTTATTCCACGCATCCTCAGTATTTCGGTTAATACTGTATTTCTTAAAACTTGTAAGTTGACTCTGTAGTACACGTTTTAAGCCATTATTACACGTTATAAGCCAGTCCCCTTATTAAAATAAGTACGTTTTCCTTTTAGGCTTCTTATTTCGGACCCCATGAAGCGAAAACTTAGCATTTATTGCCCTGTGGTCGCTAATTCCTTTTATAGTTTCTATTTTTAAGACTTTTTCGGGAACATTCCTTTCTAAAAAATCAAGAACATTATCGCCCCTATTTGGCAAAGTGACAAGTTGATGCAAGGAATTCAACCTAAAAGAATTCAACCGCGATTCATAGATATATTTGTCTGTTAGCGCCCGTTTTAAAAGTATATGTGCTCCAGTCAATCGATGGGAAGTTGGAATCTCCAACGATTATAACGTCATGATCATTATATTGGGAGAAAAAAGCTTTGGTTTTCTGAACAAATTCTAGTATTGAATTATATTTGTCGTCCAGAAGGCTGTAAATGCGCAGGCATAAATTCTTTTGGATAGAGGGCTTTTAATTGGGTACCAAACGCTTTACAAACCATTACCTGGAATTGATTCAGCGCATTATTTGACGCAGGAATTATTAACTGCTAAAAAGAAACCACCCCCGATTCTATTTGCTCCGTCATTTCTGAAAACGAAAAGGATTTTTGAAAAATTTAACCGTCGGGATATTAGTGGATAACCAGTTTTCTGTCCCTATAATTGTATCTGAGCCTATACGTTGGATTAGGTGATAATATTATGCACACATATTTGGTGCTCCTTTTTTTCTTTAAATTTTCATCCTGGTTCTAAAAGCATTAATTTTTGTAAAAGTTTAATTTAATTTAGTGATAAATTCTTGATTACTTTTTGAAAATGTTCCCTATATAGATAATTAGTCGCCATTAGGCAGTGGGATCTTTCATATATCCAGGGTTGTAAATGTAGCTTACAAATATTTATGTAGCTTCCGATAATGTTTATTTATTAGTTCATCTGAATAGCCATTGTTAACTGCTAATTTTTAAATGCGTTAAGTTCCATGTGTATATTTTATTTTGAGATAGGAATAGAGGCTAATCGGTGGATCATTACATGTAATGCCGAATGCATTTTGGGCGAATCAATGCCATGAAGTAGAATTGATTATTTAGTCCGTATTCATTTATTCCCGAAAAACTGAGACAGGTAACCCATCTTTGCCTTCAGAAATGAATAGGTCGAAGAAATTCAGGGAATGTTTTCCTTATTTTTCACACGTGAATTGTACATCATAGTTGAGAGAATTTAAATGTGTGAGAAACGTTTTGAGTTGCCTTTTGGAACCTCTCCACACACACAGAAGACATAATCTGCATGTCGTAACAAAAAATATTGTCGTAACAAACAAAAAAAGCTTTAAGGAGAACAAATATTTTTCAAAATGGTCCGTAAAAATATCGGCCAAGTGGAGACAAGGGTGAGCCCATGCCTAACCATTGGGTTGTTGGAAATATGAACCGTTTAAAATGAAAGAATTTTGGGGAACACGTATTTTGTAATAAAAAGAGTTCACTAATAACTGGCAATGCAATGGATTGTCCGGGATGTCCTCGGCGACTTTCTCCAGCTTCCATGGGTGGCACGTTGGTGAAAAGATTCTTCATATCGAAAGGTACAAACGGGCACTTTTGCAGGATGACCTTTTTCATTAGTTTTTTGCAAGGCATTCTCTACACCATATTCCTTGGAGAATTTGGAAACATCCCTGAAGAGTTCGTTAAGTCTCTTCGCTAGCATGTGTTTGGGAGATGACATATTTGATACTATTGGCCGGATCGGAATCACATTTTCTTTTCATCTGATACCAGTAGTCCTTTTTAAAGTTTCCGCTAATGATACCTGGAAACACGCATATTTTCCGTAAGTGGAATAATTAAATATATGACCTCCGGGTCCTCACTTGATGGTACTCACTTTCTAGAAATTAGCTGACGTCATCATCATTAAAGGCTATATCTTTCTGGCGATAGGTTTGTGGTAGTTCTCCATGAATTTCTGTCCCCTCCTAATTTCTTGCTAGTACAATTGTTCTTGGTGCTCACATCTGCAATTGCTTGCACCGTGCGATTAGTTCTTGGTCCATTTTTTCTGATCATTTTGTTGGAATCAAATACTTGAAATTCTTTCTACTTCTAGGGCAAAAATTCCTCTATCTTTCCTGCAAGTTTTGTCTCAATGTCATTGACGATGAGGCAAACTCTGACGTATTAGTGTTATAACACAATAATACGGACCGAAAGCGAAAGATCACGTGCGTAGATATTATCCATTCTTTACAGATTTAATTAATGCATGCTACTCAATGGTCGTAAATAGATAATGCCTTCAAAATTCTCTTCTTCCAGTAAAATCGCATACGCGTGGTATAAAGGCAATAGCCTCGCATTTTCAAAATTCCTCACGGTGACCCAACCCCATTGAAAGCTGACGGGAGCATTTGGGAGCATTTTGAAGGACACGGTGAAGGCATTATAAACTCCTTTAGTGGAAAGGTGAGGAAGGGAGGCCATATTTCTTTCGCAGAAGACAGATGGGCGAACGTTAATACCTGCTGGCGACTCATGGAGCTCGAAAATGGATTTATTGTGAATCGCCGCTGCAAAAAACGCCGCAGGGAATGTAACTATGAATGCCTCGGTGGTCAGTAAGTGCTTCCCGCTGGAGCTGTTAGCGACGTGAAATAGTGGATTAATTATTTGGGCTTGTAAATACGTGCAATGATCATGAAAATGTTGCATAACGTAGGTTATGGGCTACACATATTGTATATGTGTACGTGTGTCTCCTATATCTACCGTATCACACAAATGAAGGTAGAAAAAACCATCAAAATGTAGACTTACAAAAATACATGTACATATATACAAACCCACTTTTTATTGTCATCAACGGCTATAAAACGACGGCCCTTCAAGGTTCTCTCAATTTTTGGGTATAGGAAAAATTCACACGGAGCCATATCTGGCGAATATGGAGGCTGGGGAATCGTTACAGTATTGTTTTTTGCCAAAAATTCACGAACAAGCGATTAAGTGTGAGCTGGTGCATTATCGTGGCGCAAAAGCCATGAATTTTTTTTCCACAGATCCGGGCGTTTTTTTTCGGATTGCTTCACGCAAACGGCGTTGAACCTGTAGGTAATACTTCTTATTGACCGTTTGACCTGGCGGCAGGAATTTGCGATGCACTATGCCATTAAAATGGAGCATAACCTTCACGTTCGACCGCACTTGTCGAGCCTTTTGTCGGTCTTGGGGAACCAGAATGCCTCCACGGGGATGATTGAGCCTTGGTTTCAACGTCATATCCATAAACCCATGTTTCACCTATTATCATACGTTTCAGTAATTCGTCATTTTTCAATCGTTCAATAATAATCGTCGTTTACTTCATTAACGTATTAAATCCTCAGCAACTTCCATTCGCCGCTGTTTTTGTTCAAAATTCAACAATTTTGAAACGAATTTTGCTTCTACGCGTTTCATACCCAAAAAATTGGAAAAAATTTCATGATATGATCCATTCGATATGCCAACATTATCAGCGACCTATCTAATTGTGATTCGGCGATCGTTCATAACCATTTCTTTAACTTTTTCCACGTTTTCATCGATTGTTGATGTGCTGGGGCGTCCAGGGCGTTCGTCATTTTCAAGGTCTTCACGGCCTTCTTGGAAACGCTTATACCACTCGTAAACTCTTGATTTACTCATAGCAGAGTGAATTGAGCTGAGCTGTATATATATATATATATATATATATATATATATATATATATATATATATATATATATATATACACACACACTATATATATATATATACATATAGATGATGTTAAAGTACTCACGAGAGCAATATAACTTTTGGACGGCATAATAGAACACAGAATAAAACAGATAACACGTAAATTAATATATATAAATTTATTTAGGGAACTGTAGTCCAGGGGTAGATCGTTGGACAACTGACCGCAGGGCCCGGGTATGATTCCCGGGAAGCCTCAATGGGCACCTTCAGCTTCAATCGAGCTGTGTGATTTTTTGATTTGTCGCGTATCAGAACTTCCTAGAAGACTACAAGTGACCCAGGGACACAGGGAAAGCAGCTTCTCCCAATTCAGAATTTCAAAAACTAGTAGTTTTTGATATTCTCTACGGATATCTACCAAACCTACCGACCTTTTGGTTGACTACTTTCTCTCCGTTTCCATTTGGTATATCAGATGATTTATTTTATTTATTTATTTTTAAATTATTATTCACAGACAGCAGTAGCGCCAATTTACAGTGAAAAATATAACAAACATGAAAGAGGACAAACAGACAATAGCAGCATAACAATAACAACGAGAACTGAGCATGAACCAAGGAAAATTTAATTTGTTGAAAGGTGGGATAAAGCTTGGGTGGTAAAATTGTTACATGATAAATGAAAAAGATCGACAGTGTGAGGGAGTGAATTTGGAAGGGAGGAGAGGGGAAATAAAGGTTAGCGCTTGGTGAGAGATATTCTAGGAATAGGTCAATGGAGTAGGCAGTTGGTGCGAGTGGGTCGAGTTGGTACCCTCAGGTTGAAGAGAGAGAGAGCAGTTTACGGCAATCAGTAGTCGAGGGTGTTGTGGAGTTTCAAATCAGCTTTAAGGAAGACAGAACAGCATTTGAGGACATATTGCAGAAATGTGGGACTCGGTGTTTGACTATTTTGGCAAAGAAGTGAGAGATACAATCGAGGGATTTAAGATTAGTTGTGGATGGGGTGGAACAAATTGGGGAGCAATATATGATACTATGGGGAGGACAATTGTTGAGAAGTACGAATGGAGTGCAATTGGATCTTTAATTTCAGTGAAGCGGTAAAGAAGGCCTAATGGGGACATTGCTTTATTTTTTACAGTCAACGGATGACTTGAGGACCGAACGCGAAGCAGAAATACAGCGAAAAAACAATACAAAATGCCGTTTTTGAGGGTTGTACAAGGTGAACACGCACCCCAGTAAGTGTTATGAGGGAAGCGAAGGGAAAGCAAGTGAAGGATATTGGTATAAGGAAGCTACAAAACCTGCCGCGAAACACACTCTCAATATGAGCGGAAGAGGTTCAGATCCTAGGGGTGTCATATTTTTCCCATGAAAATTTGCTTATACCTTGTGTTAGCCCGTACGTGTTCCGTTTCCTGTTTAGCTTTACCATATACACAATGCATTTTGAAATCGGCTAGGGCGTATTTGGTATATTTATATACATAATTTCAATGCCTATTAAAGTTACGTAAAAATTTTATATGAATTGCTAGTCTTTCCACCTTGGTCAGTGGTAGATAGTTTCTCCGAAAATGGAAAATATATTTTGTGGTCAATGAATTCCAAATTTCTCATTCCACATTTGACAAAAGCTGCTGCAGTCTCGAGTAAAAATAATTTTTTTCAATTTCCAAAACCTCGTAATTTAATGTAAATGTAATTTAATGTAACCTAGTAATGTAATTGTAAAAACCAGTTTGTGTTCAAATCTTTTCAATTTTTCATTAATGAATCTTTCAAAAACCTATGCGTTATTGGAACTTTAGACATGCATGAGTAATGCAAAGAATATTTATATTTTAGCACTAATCTCGTGTAATGACCAATTTAAGCCAACAAACTCTCAGCTAAATATGTGACATTGTCAAATAATATTAAAAATTCGGAGTGTTGTAATAAATTACTGTTTTCCACATCCTTATGTCACACACTTTGGGTGGCCATATGTAGACCTAGCTGTAATTTTCACCCTAGATTTTTGAAAACTATTGAACAGGTCACAAAGTCGAAAACATAATTGCTATGGGCGATACTTTTCAATCACTTGATAACAAAATGAAGGAATGGACTCATCGACACCTTCGCGAATCCATTTGCGGTACTTGTCTCATTCCTATCATTACATGGCAATTCTATTATTATTGTCCCTGCTAGCTTTCTCTTCCATTCCCTTTTATATGCATTCTTTACCACATGAATAAATTTAAAAGACACCCCACTGATGTTCCTCCGCCTTGAAATCACAAATAAAATAAAGAAAATGAGTGGTGCAGAGTCTGAGAAAATATGGGCCGCCAAACAATGGAATTGAACAGGACAAAGAGCAAATGGACGAAGCGATAGACCAATGAACTGTGGGAGTGGTATGTTTTGGTAGCGGAGATGGATCTTTGCGAGGTCGGAGTGGACTATATTTGATAAGGCTCCTAGGTTACCAGATGGAGGGAATATTTGAAAATGGCGTGCCAGCAGACTAAAATTGAATCCTGTATGTCTGTGCAGAGGTTATCTATTCTATCGCATGAAAATTCTATCAGGGGAGGACCCCTCTGGTCACATTCTGTCCACACAAATCGTGATTTAATTGACCCCATTGGTGCGCAAAGAGCTGACCAGGAGAGAACTGAATTTTCGTTTGTGCCACTGTACTTTAGCTGTTTTTTTATGTAGACGCTTATTTTTCTTAATTTCTTTCATGCGCTTATTTTAATTTTTGTTGTTCAGGCGCTTATTCCTAGAAATAATAAAATGTGTACAAATTATCATTATATCAATCAAGGTAATCTCAAACGTGAAACTTAAAAATCCGCATGCTCTGCAAAGTACAGGGGCAACAAGTCCTACATCGATATTAACATCGGAAAGTTTCCAAGTGTCCTTATGATTTAAGAGTTGATTTTACGTTTTAAGAAACCTTCCTCCTTGTCTCTTTCCTTTGATAATTATAATAATGTACCATTATATGCATTTATTGAGGGTAAATGATTATGTACGTGGCAGGGGTGAAATCGTAAGTCCTACTAAGCGATTCTTCTTCCTATTGACTGCTTTCTCTAAATATCACTCAGGTTCACGAATGCACTTCTGTGGATACGTACATCTGCTGGCAAGAATTGTAAGCAATTCACATCAGCGTCTTAACGTTTTTCCATTTGGAAATTCAGAGTAATCCTTAATACAATCATTCAGCTTGCTGAGATAGCGATCCAAACCTACTTTCTTGAACCCATTCGGCGCCGAATGTGCTGAATGCTTAAGTAGATCTGTTTAGTTCGATGGAAATGGTTAATAGTGAGAGATACTGAAGAACATTTGCGCCAAATTTAATTAATGCTTCTTCTAAAATATTTCTTCTCTCTCTATGAGTAAATGATAAATTGTTCTAAATTCTGCTTCACATAAAAAGTTATTGAGCATAAAGTTTAATTTAGTCGTAAATTTCGTGATCCTCCGCATGTGAGAATATGCAGCTCTCATAGGTCGTGCATCATGCTTGAAGATATAAAACTTTGCAAAGCCATTGTAATTTAAATAAAAAGTTGGTAAAATCACAGCATGCCAATAAATATTTTCTGGAAGTAAGTTTTTTTCACTTTCAGCTCCCCTTTAGTGTTATTTTAAAGCATTAAGGCTCCCAAACTCGTAAACATTTCTCCAAGTGCATGTTTTAGTATTTTATTTTACTGTTCCTCTGGGTTCCAAACATTAATAGTTCCAACGTTAGGTTGTCATACGCATGTGCGCTATATTTATAGGTACATATGTCTAGTACCAGTTGTTAGTAGTAGATATTTATAATGTCATGAAAATTTTCCAAAGAATGTTGACGTTCCTTCAGATTTTAAAATTGGTTGAAAACTCTTATTTGTGAAAAAGAGTCGCCGTTTTTATTTACTGAAATAAATGTCGTAACATATAGAAGTTGGAGATATTATCTAAAGTATAATAATTTTTGTCGTGACGAAAAGCTAAATTTTAAACCCAAGCTGTTGTTATTCTTTCATTTAAAGACAGAGCTTCATACGTATGCGCAATTTAACTGCCAAAGTCACTGAACCTGGAATGAATTACAAGTACATAGATATTCAAAGACATTGCAGGGGAAATATCTCCTTAGTACCATCAAGAGAGGGCGAAATGATTCCTAACCCGAAGGAGCAGCTCGCTTCACCACGACATTCAAAACTGGGTCGAAGCAGTCGCTAGCGCGTTTGAGCTCCTTAAGCGTGCGTTTTTTAAGATAAGAAAAGCTTGAGAAATTGCCAAGCAGAGTATCATGTAGTTTTCATGTGAAGCACCCCAAACGCAGGGAATGTGTTCAAACACCGAATCACTAACCGATGGAGTAGCACAAAGTATTCATCCCTTCCCAAGTATTTCAGTATACGAGTTAAGATTACATCCGAGGCCCAAATGGGTATTTTTAGGATATAAAATTTTATATAACCTTTCACTTTATTCCATAAGGGTTCCACTTATGGAATAAAAGGAAAGCGGTTTCATCAGAACTCTTCATTCCGTTAGCATTTTTGATGGTTGAAGCCCAATTTTCAATTTGAACGCTAATTGGTTTTGTGGGAGATTCCATTTAGAAGTTACCATGTGGAACCGTATTAACGTGGGTGCTCCATTAAATGAAGTATATAAATCCATCGATATTTTAATTTTACTATGGCGAGCATATTTAATTCAAACTCAAGGAGTTGTCTGCCTTTATTTAGCCACCAAAATGGTGAATTTTATTTTTTCTGAGAATCCCCGGACTGATACGTTTTCAAATGTAGCTCTTTCTTCATCCCAAGAATAAAACACCAATTTGTAAGAGTTTAAAATCAGCTTGATGTTTAAAGAAATCATTTCCTTTGCAGTAGCCTGTGTATTTGAATGGTAATTTATTTGGACACAATTTATTCAAAATACTTGCAATGAATATATTTTTAAAGGGTGAGTAATTGCATCGCCATCGTCCTGCGGTGGGAGAGAAAATAATAATAGGAATATGTATTTACTCGTAGGTAGATGTAAGATGTTATTTTTTCCACGAAAGGTGAGATTATAATAACATTATCCTACCGCGTTAGGAGGAAACAGGACATTTTCTCAGTCAATCAGTTATTAGTTGATGAGAATGGAAATATTACCGTCACTAACCAGAGAAACGTAGCATCATATATACATGTATATACCGATTTCACCTCGTTCATTTCTGAAAATCTATATTTTTACATTTTTTATCCATCTCTTTCAGATACTATTAAAAACAAGCTTTTCTCCAAATTTGGTTTTATTCTCCTTAACATGCAATTTAAATGTCCCCTTGTAAATGTCCAGATTTGAGCCAAGTTGAAATATCTCGCATCGTAGATACATGAGAATAAGCAGACGAAGGGTTCTTTTTCAATTAAGATCACGATCCTCGAGTTTAGATGATGAGAAAGGGAGATTACTTATCTCCATTTGGCAAACAGTTTAGAGGCATGACCAAGAATATTTTTCAGAAATCAAAATCCCATAAACAATAAATTGCCTGAAAACCCATTGTGCAAAATATCATCGAATGCAAGAGCCAGATTTCTAAAGCCATCATTTTCCTAGGGCATACAAGCCTACACGAAAATATTAATTTGATCGTGCATTTAAAAATGTTTACTGAGGATTAAAGATTAAATTTCACCCAGGATGAAAGTTTAAAAGCTTATGTACGAAATTAAAATACGTTCCAAAAGTCTGTGCTTTAGAATCTTGAAAAATATCATACTTAGACGTTTGGCAAGGTTCAGAACAAACGATTTTGACAGTGGCAGAAAAGTAAGTATCATGGTATCACACTTTTTAGGTAGGTTATACTTCAAATATAAGAAAAGGAAGCTAGAGTCCAGTACAGATAGATAGAAATATTCGTTCTTTCTTGGACAATCAGGAATCATAATAGTAAGAAATCGAAGCCATAATATAAAGAGTAAAGAGACATTCGAATTGCAAGCGAACATTTAAACGCTGCGTAGACATAAGGTGTATTCATTAGTGTATGTGTATGTTAGTTGCTAGTACATGCATTTGCATGCGTGTAAGTTAAAATGGGTTTTGCATGAATATATACGACTCTGGGTGTCAATTGACATGCTTTCTTTTGGTATGCAAGAGGTTGCATTCTGTTTTACGGGTGGTGTCCAGCACCCGCGGCCACTCGTCCTTTATGTGGTTTACGGGGTTGTGTAGATGTAGATATATGAATATATCTAAAAATCTTGTAAATATATTTATACTACAAAGCATACCAATACTCCAATTGAAACTCAAATTGCAAGGCCACTTCACTCAGTTGTTGAAGTAGTAGAGCAAATTCTAATTTCGATCGAATCGAATTTACTGGCATTTTATGTTTGGCACTCAACATGCCAGATTCAATTTCACTAAGAGGGTTTTTATGCGTCGATTCTTGAAAATTCCTTGATAATTTGTCTTGTGGAAATTCTATGGGTGATATTTTAACTCTTCGATGGTATATTTGGATATCATATCTGAAGGAAAACTCCCAGACCTTTTTGAGGCAGGCTTCGTACTTGGTAATATCTGCTCTAAACTCATTATCATGCGAGGGCATCATTCGTTTATCTGGGTCTCACACGGGACCATTAGAGACAAACTGCCTCCGGATCCTTGAGGTATTATATTTCCTGGTGCGTCCACGGAATGACATGCTTCAAAAAGTGGAAAACTTCATATTTTATGAATAATTTATTGTTTTCCGACCTCCCTTGTTTTTGAGTAACCACTCTTCCACCCCCGCCCCCACCCAGAGATACAGCCAAGATACCCTGGGGAGTTGTAAGAGAGGAAAGCCCTTCTGCGCTCGCACGCCCCCGCCTCCCCCATCCACCCTCCCGCCTCTCCCCCTCATCCCTCCCGGCGAGACTCTGAGGGTTCGTTCAACCATGGCGGTTGACTTCCCACCCCCTCCCTCCTCCTCCCCCTCGCCCCCCCGCCGCCCCCTCAGGGCGTGTGACCCGCGCCCTCGTGCGAACGTGCCTTTGCGGCCGTAAATCTCGCGCAGCTACAAAAAGTTTCGCCACTCTGTATTTTTGTCCTCCAAGTATGACGCGGGATATCTGAGTCCGAGCGAAGCGGGGAGTCAAGTAGTTTCCAGGAGTCAGTTCGGGGCGGGCAGGGGTTGCGGTGCCCCCCTTGCGCTACTCCTCACTGGAGGAGGGACCCCGCCAATGGATTAGCGTCCCGCTGCCCCTTGCCCTGCCACGTTGGCACCTGCGGCCGGCCCAGGCATTCGGAGTGCGTGCAGTGTTTATATCCCTCCAAGTAAAGAAAAAAGACGACGAAGGGAAATAGAGGAGCTCTCTCACATTATTGCCCATTAAAAAACAGGGGAGCAGTGCATGGGAATACTCGCTTGCTGTTTGCCTCCCTTGTGCCATAGAAGAGGGAATAGAATCCTTCGGGAGATGGCTGTGGAGGAGAATGCCGAGGGAAAAAATAAAGCGAGAAGCCGGGAGGCCGAAGGCCGTGTGAGAGGAAAGCGGGTGGATTGGGAACATTTCGAGTCAAAATGGATGTGTGAAGATCATCATGAAAAGAAGAGAATGCGTCTAATTCACTAGCCAATTGATGAGAAATTTAATATGAATTCGCTACGAGTATATGCGCGTATCACAATGTAATGGGTAGAATTACGGTCGGGAGATTTGTACAGGGCTTACTTTTCGTACTTTTGATGGTGGCGGCGGTGGCCGATGGGGGCGACGGGCCCACCAATTGGAGATGACACCGCCGTGGAACGTAAAGCTTGCCTTCGCCTTCAAGGTAATTGCTAAAGCCGAAGGACTCATTTTATTTAGAAATCTTGTGAATATTTACATTTTTCCAGTTTCTATCTGTGTGGATTGCTTAAATTTTCGGGTTTATGGACTCGGATAGGAATTCCGACTTGTACATATTACCGTTTTAGTGTACAAACCGGATTGGATGAAATTTCTCCTGATCCGGATTTTTATAAAAATCGCGATTGGACTCGTATAATGGTCATTTGAACTCGCGGATGCGAAATGTGATTTTGTCTGCATCAGAAGCAATAATTCGTTCCTAGAAATGTTATATTATCGATGCTCTTTTAACAATGGGCGCTGTATATACACGTAAGCGTTACAAGAGCACGAAAGAGGCTAAATAGCTTGAGGTGGCGTAAAACAAGCGAAATGGGAGTCAGGAACCTAGTTACCGCAAGCAAATTTTAGTCATATGGGAAAAATGGGACTTTTTTTTACAGCAAACATTATAAAAGACGAGATGGCTGAGGATTGCGCTTCCAGCTGTTCTTCGTGGAGATGGGCAATAAAAACTCCCAAATATAGTATGCCTCCGTCAGCCTGCTGTGTCTCTTTTTGGGATGCCTCGAGAAGAGCTCACGGACTGTTTTGCTTGACAAAGTTTAGAAGCCAGTTCGCATCCAAATTATTAGGTCAGTTCCTACCTGAATTATACGGCGCGCCAATGAGATGCCCAAATGTTCACTAATACTTTCTTTCTTGGTCTTACGAGTTTATTTCATGTAGGCTTTTGGGATCCATAATAACTAGGATGCTCGGAGAACTTTCCACTTAATAGGTCGTGGTTTTAAATTCAAATGGAACAAAAATATGACGAGAGAAATTTTACTGGGATCTTTGATGAGATTATTTGTCTGACAGCTCCAGTGTGATATTTTAAGAACTGTCCCGATTCCTAATTACAATTAAGTTAGTTAGGAAAAACAGCCAAATCTTGTTCGGCATTCTTCTACGAGGGATTGCTGAACAACGGGAGTGTTAGTTTTAGTTAGATAGTCCTTCTAACGGTCAGAGCACACGGATTCGATTCCGGATTACGCCTCGGGCACATTTAGCTTCATATGCATCTACATTAATACCCCACGGTCCCCCAAAAAGGTGTATGGAAGGGAGTAAAAGCACTGGCATGAATGAGTAAGAGTCTTTCATCTCCCTTCTTAGGGAGATGAAAAACTTTTAAGAGGGAAAGGAGGGAAAAATATGCACCTAAAAATAAACGCGCGAGGGCTCCCCCGAAGAAGAATTTAGTAAACGCAGTGTACGGAGTCCCCAAGAACTGGAAAATCGCGCAGATAACGCCGATTTTTAAAATAGTGACAGGAAGGATCCCGGCATTTGCAAACGCTTTCTCTCACTTCCATATGTTGCAATATTTTAGAACCCATCATTGTCAGTTCGATAATGAGACACGTCAATAGCATTAACTTTTTAAGTAAAAGCCACCATGGGTTCATGAAAACCCGCTCATGCGAGACCCATTTTGAATAATTTACACGTGACTAACCTTTATCACATGAGAGTGGATACGATATTTTTGGATTTTAAGAAGGTATTTCAGTGTCATTCAGTATATTATTGTCACAATTCCCCATGGTAAACTTATTCCTAAATTGAAGTGCGCAGGCATAAACAAGGGCGCAATAAATTGGGTTGAAGACTTTCTTTCAGAGCTGGAGCCGAGGGTAGTCCTTGACGGCGCTAGTTCCGACAGTGACCTCGGGTAATGGTAATGAGGCCGCTGCTTTCCTTGAACGATTTGAATCGCGATGTGAAAAGTAAGATTAGGATGTTCGCGGATGACGCGGTTATTTTTCGGGAGATATCTGGGGATGAGGATCGTTTCATTCTAGCAAGTGATTTAGATTGCATTAATGATTGGTGTTCAAAATGGGGATTACCATTAAATCTTAATAAATGTTCGGTGGTAAATTTCTTTAAAAGATCCACGGGATTCGTTTACAAATTAGCGGGAGTTGACCTTAAAGTAGTTGATACGGTGAAATACCTAGGCGTCACATTCACTGAAGACTTAACTTGGGGGACCCATATATGTAAAGTCTGCGGGCAAGCATATAAAAAATTAGAATTTATAAGACGCATTGTCGGCAGAAGTGACTCCAAGGTCAAGGAACGTTGTTATCACGCTCTTGTAAGGCCCCATTCAGAATATGCATGTAGCGTATGGGATCCGAGTGAAAAGGTCTCATTCGGGAAATTGAGAAGGTCCAACGCCGGGCAGCTCGTTTCGTGAAATACTGTTACGATAAAACGAAAAGCGTCACTGAAATGCTTATGGAGTTGGGCTGGGAATCATTAGAAGAAAAGTGATTCAATGCTAGGTTGAACTTACTAAATAAATTCAGATCCGCATATTTCAGCGCCGAGGTCTTGCAAATTATTTACACTCCAAAATACATTTGTTGCTTGGGTCATGAATATAAAATTCCGGAAATTGATACCAGAACTAGCAGACTCAAGGACTTCTTCTTCCCACGGGCAATAAGGGATAGCAACTGTATGGTTTTAGAGAGCAAAAAATTCCACCTGCCACCCTTAGCGTCTAGGGAATAATTAGTTCTACTCAAATGCATGCACTCTCAATAATCTCGTAAGTTTAGTTGTCAAAACCCTTCCCAAATGATCGCATTAGAATTCTATTTAATGAATGTATTGCTCGTTACATTATTGCTTACCCTGCTTTGATCTTTTCGTGCTCCTCCTTCCATTTCCCTCTGTCACATTCCCTACCTGTCTATGGGGGCGGAGACGATGAGTTGCATGTCCATGTGATAGTAGAATTTCTTTTTCTGACTTTTTAATTCTAATTTGTGCGTTATTGAATAGACTTTTACTATATTTTTATGTTTATGCCAGTTAAAAAGGTTTTGGCATGAATATATATATATGCCTCGGTGAGTGTAGGTTTGCATGAATTTATTGGTTATGAATGTGGTTTTATTCACTTAACGGGTGGTGACCTAACACTCCTCGCCTCATGCCCCTGTAGATATTATGTAAATATAGATGAAGAATCGACCTCAGCGTTCACACGCATAGATGCATAGACATGATAGAGCTATACTCCATTTTAAACGAGATCTATAGTAATTCAGCCTCTACAGAGGTTCTTATTAATGAATTACATAGGAGGGGGCAAAACAAAGCTGTACAGGTCGTGGGAACCTGGAGAGAAAGAGAAAAAAAAAAAGAATTACACTATCGTGTAAACGGTTATGGGTAATTTTTATTACCTTATTTTTCGTGCAACTAAGAACTGTTATTTAAAGGAATTTACACTTTTTTAACTAAGTCATCCGTCAGCATTTAGATGGGCTTGCACGTTTTTTCGAAATTATTTTTTTCCCTTTCTCTCCCTTATCCTTCTTCGTCCCTTACCCATCCTACGTGGTGCCTCACACATTTTTCGTGAATCGCGTGTTCAAGTTCTGTCCCAAAAGTAGTTTGACTTAATTTCCCCGGATAGACGGATGGACGGGCGGCAGTTTCTATGGCTTGAGTTCGAGGGAGGGGAGTCACGGGAAAGGTTAGAGGTCGCTGGTATGTAGCTCCCAGCCTATACGGAGTGGGGATCGTTCGTTTTCGAAACCTCTAAAACGTGACCTTGTTACACTTCACCATGAACCGGTTATTGGAACAGCGCCAAGCCATTAAATCTTATGTAAAACTAGGCAAATCCGGGAAAGTGACTCATGATATGCTTATGGCAGCTTATAATGATAGTTTCATAGGTAGATCGGGTGTTTTGGAGTGGCACAAAATTGTTTCAAGAGGGTACAGAGAATGTTGAGGACCCTGAACGTTCAGAACGGTCTTCGATCTCAAAAAATGACGAAAATTTTGCAAGAGTGAATGCTTTTTTGGACAGGGATCGCAGATTAAGTAGTCACATGGTACCGCGAGTGTTCTTTGACGAGCAAAAGGAAACTCGCACGCGGATCTGCCATGAACTTCTCGACAATGTAAGTGAGGATCCAAATATTTCAGGCAATGCCCTACCAGACTTCTTTTTCTTGCCCCACTTTACATCCGTGCTGAAAGTAAGTCACCACGGCTTGGTGGAAGTGTTACAACAGGCCGTGCCTCGAGAGCTTAGCAGTATTCCGGGCGCCGCCCTCCAGTAGACGTATAAAGCGTGGAAAACCCGCTGATAGTGGTATGTGGACGCACTTGGGTGCTACTTTAAAGACTTTTGAGTGAATGTATCAATTATGGCGATAATTGTTTTTATGGACCCAGTCCTACTATTTTTTGGACAGACCTTGTGGTATTAATATAAATCGATCCAACAACAGTGCATACTCTGCTACTGAACTTTAAAGCGCGGAGTCAGCTGCTATCGACTTCCAGCCTTTTTTAGACCTTCCTCCCTTGAATCCAACCAGAGAGTCTGCCATACGTCCGTTCATCTGTCTAGAAAAAGTCTTAAAAAAGTTAAGGACAGACATTGTATAATGCAGCTCCGTCCGCTTTGTAACAGTACTCCTGAAATATTATAACCCGCTACTCTTCTCTCTCGTTACTAACATGCTACCTTTATTAACATAAGAAGTAGTTAGTATAATTGCATATCTTATACCATTATCTCGCCCAAAAGCAGTTTTGGAGAGCTCAAAACACACTTGTCTTCCATCAGCAAACTTACCTCCTATTAATCCATCTTGCACTTTTCGGATTACATAAGTAAAGCACAGTAAGTAAAATTAGTGTTTTTTCACAATTCATGGATTCTAGCTGCCATTAGAAATGTTTGTACGTTTATTTTCTGGTAGTATATCTCATTGGCTCTGAGACTATTGCATTCAAATAATGCTCATTCAATGTTGCCATCCTCAACTCAGGTGTTCTTCAGTAGCATTTTTCCTGCAATTGCCTCCTATTTTGGGAGGCTTAGGGTTAAGCGTCTGGTTGGAGTGTTCCCTCGACTTGTTTTTCTGTTTATTCCATAGGGATTCTTCTAACCAGACAGCCGATTCTGTTTCAAGTAGGCCCTGTTCCGACTGCGCTGTCTACGTTAGATAAAATACACCGAATGGTACGCCTTAAATTTCTAACATGAAGCTTTAAACTATCTTCCATGTGTTTTCAATTTTTATCTTACTTTTGTCACTGTATGGCCATAGTAAGCATATTACTGTAAACAGTTTTCTCGTCGTAAATCTTGCAGATTATCATCAACTGAAATATTGAATTCACTTTTTTATTTAATCTCCTTTATGCCGTGTATCGAATTATTTCATATCGTGAGTTGAGGGAAAAAATTTGTAATAAAACTCCATTTATACGTAAGTCCATTAATTTTGGTAAGGTCACTCTGGTGAAGTTTCTCTGTTTTCAACATTTCTCACAAAAATGGCTACTTATTAATTATTAAATTTTCATGTCGATCCTTTTTCCCGGCAGTATACTCGTGAATTATTTCTCTCATAAAACATGTATGGGCCAGGCAAAGACAACGGCAAACGCCATGAATTACATTCTGGACGGCAATTGTTGGAATTAAAAAAATACTGGAATGACGGGTTTTGTTAATTGCCAAAAATGGGAGCTTTAAGAGCTTCTCGCATATTAGGTGGCTCTCGATAGTGTGAAACGATTTTTTATAAAGTTAATATATGAAATACTGAAATTTGATGACCTTCCGTCAGAATATTTTAAATAAATGACTTCAAAGGGAACAATATAAATATAATAATAATAAAGGGAGCATCTATTAATATACATATGCATATATATATATATATATATATATATATATATATATATATAACTTTTGGACGGCACAATAGAACACAGAATAAAACAGATAACACGTAAAAGGACACACACTGTAGATGATTTAAGCTTTCGGCCTACTCCGAGGCCTTCTTCAGGTCAGACTCATATATATATATATATATATATATATATATACATATATATATATACACACATTCAAACACGAAATACCGCCATACGGCGAATAAATATTCATTCACATTGAAATAGAGATAAGGAAATGGGAAAGGAACACATGCAAAGGACGAACACAAGAATGAATATTTATTCGCCGTATGGCGGTATTTCGTGTTTGAATGTGTATTTGGCCAATGTGGCTCGTCTCTTCTTCTGGCTATGCGTGCCATGAAACGCACCGTCCCTATCCTTTATGATGTTGTATGCTTGCTAACCTACCGTCCATTCTCCTCTTATGTTTGTCTATTCCTCCTTTGGTGGGTGTAACAGCTCCCGAACGCCATCTTCTGGGCAATGATTCAGAGCACTTTGGCGCTTTATAAGATCGCAGATTTCAGTGTAAAGTATATTTTCTCGATAGCTCAGGCGGTTAGAGCATCCGCCCGGTAAGTGGAGAGATCCAATGTTCAAGTCCCGGTCGAGGAAAATATTTTTACATTTGTGATCTGCTCACATCCGCCATCCCCACCTCTCTTGTGTTCGTCATTTATATGTGTTGTTTGCTGTTGCTATATATTGTCACTTGCCGGACGGATGCTCTAAACACCTGAGATATCAAGAAAATGTACTTTGCACTGAAATCTGCTATCTTATAATGCGCCATAGTGCTCCGATTCATTGCCCAGGAGATGGCGTTAGGGAGTTGTTACACCCACAAAAGAAGAAATAGACAAACACAAGAAGGGGAAAGGATAGATGAAAAGCATTCATACTACATCATAAAGGATTGGAACGGTGCGTTTCATGGCACGCATAGCCAGAAGAAGAGACGAGCCACATTGGCCAAATACACATTCAAACACGAAATTCCGCCACAGGGCGGTCAAATATTCATTCACATAGAAATAGATATAAGGAAAAGGGAAAGGAACACACATAAAGGACAAATACAGGAGAGGTGGGGACGGCGGAATCAAGCAGACCACTATCGTAAAAGTATTTTCCTCGACCGGGACTTGAACACCGGATCTCTCCACTTGCCGGGTCCAATTCATCTATTTCTTCTTTGCCGTAGAGTTCCGCATATGGTTTTATCCTCTTCTGCTCTTTTATATACTTCCTCGTTCCTCACTTTGTCTGTCCATTTATGTTGTCTATTTCCCTTTGGTGGGTGAAACAGCTCCCTTGGCCAATTAATCGGAGCACTTGAGCGCATTAAAACTTTCCGACTTTCATTCCTACCTCCAGTTCTTCCCATGCCTCTGTAATCCTTTCCTCCACATATACGTTGAACAGCACCGGTGATAATGGGCAACCCTGCCTTACCCCTCTCCGAAGATCCGAATAATAATATAGAAAAGATTGATGAACCATGCATCCAAAAAGTGCAAAAAATTAAACGAAATTCGGGAAAAAGATATTGCACTAATACCGGAAATATAGTTCCTGAAAAAATTTTCGAAAACAAAGATTGTGGTTGTGGGAATTCTTGCATAAAAAATTACAATGAAGAAGAAAGAAGGAATATTTTTGAGATGTTTTGGGGTTTGGCAGATTTTAACAAATGAAATGTATTACTTCACGAAGCTGTCGAGCGTAAACTTGTAGAACGAAGGCGTCCAACAAATGGAAAAGGTTCACCAAGAAATTTTAGTTTTAGATATATGTTGCTTTCTAGAAACGGAAAAATATCCGTGTGTAAACATTCTTTTTGCATACAAGCGAAGGACGCTTAAAACGAGTACTAAACTCTGAAAATGTGGGCAATGATATGCGTGGTAGAATGCTTGGATCATCAAGACAATTATCCGAAGAAGCGAAAAAGCACGTTCAAAAACATACTGAAAGTTTCTCTAATTTTGAATCCCATTATACCAGATCTCATAATCCTAATAGAAATTATTTACATCCAGATCTAACTATCAGGAAAATGTTTAATTTATACGAGCTTCACTGCGAGGAAAATGGAATAAAAGCCAGTAATGAGTGAACTTTTAGGACAATATTTAAAAAAGATTTTAATTTACATCTCCACCAAAGATACATGCCAAAAGTGCGACTTATTAACATTAAAATTAAAGCATCGAATAATGATGAAGGAAAGAATAAACTCACCGAAGAACACGATGTCCATTTAAGACTAGCAGAATCAGGTAGAAATTCATTAAAACAAGCGCAGGAGCAAGTAACACGTGATTCGAATTATTATTTTGCTTTCTCGTTCGACTTGCAAAAAGCATTACCGTATCCCAAGCTGACTACCTCAGTAGCATATTACAAACGCAATATGTTTTTTTCTAAATTTTGGTATACACAATTTTCATAACGATAATGTTTACATGTACGTTTAGGATGAAACTATTGCTTCCAGAGGTGCTCAAGAAGTTGTTTCATGCATCTTAAAACATATTAAAAATTTAAGAAGTGAAAGACACATTATAGCTTACGGTGACATGTGCACCGGGCATAATGGACACATTAAAGTAGCTTTCATGTGGTTAAAAATTGTCCAAACTTTGGATAATAATGTGGAAATCATAGATCATAAATTTTTAATATCAGGGCATTCGTTTTTATCAAATGATAGAGATTTTGGCGTGGTAGAAATGGGATTAAAAAAATAATTTACTCTTCGTTCCCCAAGATTATTACAAGATTATTAAAAAGTGTCGGAAGGGTAATAATTTTATTGTAAATGAAATGAGACAGGAAGATTTTGTATCAACAAAATTATTAGAAGACGTAATTTTTAAAAGGGTAAAGAATTCTGATGGAGAATCCATTTTTAGTAGTTTCATCCCTGTAACTGGCTAAGAATACAGGTATGTTGGATGCGTTTTGTCATAAATGAACTATATAAAATTTTCTATAAGACATCAATGAATGAGAATGAAAATTTCAAAGTCATGAATTTATTACCACGTCGGGGTAGACCAAGAAAGTTAGAAAATATTGTTTTGAAACCATTGTATAGAAATATTAGACAAATTACAACAGCAAAATTTAAGGACATAATTGACCTATTACGATACATACCACCAGAACATCATGATTTCTTCAAATCCCTTTCACACGCACAAAATGCAGACGATTAGTAAAGTATTTTGTAATAAATTTATGTTTGTAATTTTCTATGTTCTGTAATATTATTATTATTATTATTATTAAAATTTACATGTGCAAATAGACAAATGTCAGGTGGCACACAAGTCCCAAGTGTTACAATAAACTTGCCTTGGAAAAATAACATGGTTTCTGAAATACAATCAACATCACAAAAGATAATAAATAAAATAAGTCTGAAAAAAGAAAAAAAAATACACTAAGGACATTTCCAAACACCAATCTGTAGTACATAAAAAAAAATCCCCATTTCATTAACATTTGTTTCCCAATCAACAAGAAAAAAAATTAAGCTATTACATTTAATTTTATACAACACATCAATCAAATGATTACAGAAGTTGTTTACATCTTTTCTTAAAAGTTTGGACTCTGTTAGGAAAGGGCTTAAAAATTTTTGCAGGTAAATTATTCCAATCAACAATTGTTTTATTTAGAAAAGAAAATTTCTTTTTATTCGTTCTTTGTGCCCGGCATTTTACCTTAAAATTGTGGTCATTTCTCCCTATAAAATTCGGGTTCCCCGCCTCTTTCCTTAGATCTGCCCAAGCCTTCTCCCCATTCAGAATGCGGAACATTCCACAAAGTCTGCTTACTTTCCTTCTAGTTTGTAAAGGATCCCAGCCCAACGTTTTTAGCATGTCAGACACACTATCCATCCTCCTATGCTTCCCCAGTACATATCGGGCAGCCTTTCTTTGCACCTTTTCTAGTTTTTTGATTTGTCCTTCTTCATAAGGGTCCCATACTAGAGAAGCGTACTCCAAAATTGGTCTTACCAGGGTCTGATACGCCTTCTCCTTAGTTGCTTTATCGCTCCCTTTGAGGTTTCTCATGACCCAATGAAGAGTTTTCAAAGCTTTCTTAAAAATGTAATCCACATTCAGCCCCCACCCTAAATCCTTGGTTAAATATACACCTAAGTATTTGCAACTATCACTTCTAGGAATGACATTTTCTGAGAATTTATATTCCCTATTGTTTCCATTTACCTTGTTACTAAAGGTGATGGATTTGCATTTGCTAACATTAATATCCATCCCATTTTTTGTCACCCACTCCACCATTTTATTAATGTCCCTTTGAAGTATGTCGCGGTCTCTGTCATTTTCTATTTTCCTATAAATGATACAGTCGTCCGCAAAAAGTCTTATCTGAGAAATAATATCTACTGGGAGATCATTTATGTATATTAAAAACAAGAGCGGGCCAAGGACGCTTCCTTGTGGGACACCCGATGTTACCCTTGTCTTTTCAGAATAGACTTCTCCTAATTTGACCCTTTGTGATCGACCTTCCATGAAATTTTTGACCCACGAGATTACTCTTCCATCAGTGTGCAGTGGCAATTGGCCCATCTTTAGCACTAAGAGATCGTGGTCAACTTTGTCAAAGGCTTTTGACAGATCGACTATTATACCATCCATTTCTATTCCCGCATCCATAGAGTCAAGCATTTCTTGGCAGAACCCTAATAGCTGACTTTCGCAAGAGTGCCCTTTTCGAAAACCGTGTTGGCGACTATGCAACCAATTCTCACTCTCCCACAAATCCCAGAGATAATCAGCCAATATCTTTTCTAATAGCTTGCATACAACAGATGTCAAGCTTACTGGTCTATAATTATCAACTTGAGCCTTATCTCCTCCTTTGAAAATTGGCGTAACATATGCCTCCTTCCAATCATTTGGCAGGGCGTTATTGTTTAAGGTAACATTGAATAAGTGATTTATATAATTTGAAACTACACTACCACCCAATTTGAGCAAGTCAATTGAGATACCGTCGGGCCCTTTTGATTTATTTGCCCTCATTTTCGTTATTTTTTTATAAATTTCTGCGCTCGTCGTTTTAATACTTTTGGTGTTTAATATTATCTCTACTCCTTGTTTACTCAGAGATGTATCTACAGGATCCTTTTTGTTTACCATCACCTTAAATACACTTGCATACCAATTATTAAATGCATCAGCCTTTTCCTTATCGTCAACGATTAGTGTTCCATCCCCTTTTTTTAAAGCTGTTATGTTTTCCCTGTTGTCTTTCCTCATCCGGAGGTACTTATAAAATTTATTTCCATTATCTATCCCAATTATTTTCTGTAGAAAACTTTCTTTGGCTATTTTCTTTTCTCTATTTAATTCACGAACTAATTGTTTGTAAATTATGAGCCATTCCGAGCTCTCGTTCCGGTTTTTGTGAATCACTCTCAGTTTTTTCTTCAAGGATCTGATTTTGCGGTTGTAGAACTCTGGGTCCGTATTTTCTTTAAGAATTTTTTTCGGGACAAATTTGTTTAATCCCTCCTCCATTATCCCCTTAAATGTTTTCCAGATTTCTTCTACATTCTGCCCACCACTTGCCCATTCCGAATACTTTTCCCTTAAAAAGGTCTGGAACCCTTCCCTATCACCACGTTTATATTGCCAAACTGTCTTTTTGTTTACTAGCCCCTTATACTGAGCCCCCTCCCAATTCAGGTACATACGCACAGCTGAATGGTCACTTATTCCCGGAAGGACTTCAACTTCCCCTACCCACTTTTCCGGTCTCACAAGTATGACGTCGAGGATGTTTCCCCCGCGCGTGGGTTTTTCCACCAACTGTACAAAACCCTCCTCGTTTATAAGACGACTAACGATTTCTTGGGCCTTCCCACCCCCCACCGTGACCTCGTCTGCCGACCATTGAACACCTGGAAGGTTTAAGTCCCCCGCTATGAGGATATGATCCTCAGGGTTAGCCGAGCATATGTCTGCTAATACCTCGACTGCGTACATCCCTTCGTTGGGGCTTCTATACATAGCAACAATTTTTAAAGTTTTCCCTCCATTCCTACCTTTAACATGAACACATATCATCTCACAATCATTTCTTATCCATTCCAACGTGCTTATAAGTTTTTTATCTACACATATGAATATCCCCCCTCCACGACCATCCCTATCCCTTCTGTAAACTGCCAAATTTTGAGGAAAAATCTCGTTTGACATAATGCGATCACTTAGCCACGACTCCGTGCCTATCACAATATCCGGATTACATGCATCAACTAACGTCTCGAAATGACATACTTTATTTAGAATACTTCGGCAGTTTACCTGCAAAACTATTAAGCCCTTACCTTCCTTTCCTTCGGAGTCGTGAGGTCCACCTCTTGTGCCCATTACAGGTTTCCCTGCTCACTGAGCTTTAGTGCGACATTTTTAAACAGATTTGACAAAACCCGGGATCCTTTCCTGTTTAAATGCACTCCATCGCGGCCCAAGTGACTGTCACCGACCCAACAATTAGGGTCCACGAATGTCAGACTTTGTTGCACGCAGACCCACTCTATTCCTTCGTTAATGGCGTCGATTTTCTTCCAATGTATGTCCCTTCTACGAAGAATTCCACTTATAACAATTTGCGCACTTTTGAACTTATTTTTGGCCGAGGTCGCCAAATCCCAAATAAAACCGATCAGATGGTCTTCTGACTTAGCACTTCTTACGTCATTTGTCCCTACGTGAATTATGACAACTCTTTCATCACCTTCACTAGCCATATTAGTTATTTTGTTGTCCAAATGTTCCACTCTTATCCCCGGAAAACACTGAACGCCTTCGTCGGTACTTTCGCCACAACCACTGACGTAACGTATTATAGAATCACCAAGTATTTTTACTTTGGGTGACCCTGGATCACCAAGAGACGTCCCCTCCCTTGACACTATGTCCTCCCTCATCGGAATCACCTCCCTCTTCGGACTCACATTTATTCTATCCTTCCTTTTATCTCCTCGCTTCTTAGGCTGCTCTCTCGGTAGGATGCTTGCCCGTATTTCTCCAGCCCGATCGGCATCTGCATCACATGAGCTTCTGGTCGGCCTTAAAACTTCCCGTTTCCTCTTGTCAGACCTTCGGACAAAGGGGAGATCATCTTCGACTTTTTGTTTCACCCGCCGCCTCATCTCTGCTAAAGATGTTTTAAGTTCCTCATTTTCAGCGGAAAGGCTGAAAATTGGCTTACGAGCGATGCTTAAATCCGCTTGCAGCGGATGTTGACCTTAGAAAATGTTTTGAATCGCATAAATTATGTTTCCGAAGGGTTTTCAACATATGTCACACAAATTCAGTTTGTTTTTTTTCCAATATGTAACATCTTAAATTATTTTGAATGGACTTGGGTACCTTCAAATTTTATAATGAATCTGGCTAATAATTTTGAAAGTGGAAACTCCATTCTTGATAAGAAAACGCACGTTATTTACGTAATAATTGCCACTATTTTAACAGGAACTTTAAATTTAACATCCTTAGATACGCTTAAGCGGTATAAATCATTAGTATCAAATACATATATTTTTAAATTCATTAAAACGCAAAACTTTAAATATCTCGATTTGAAGAGAAATGAAGTTCGGCCACTTTCAAAATATGCGGCTCATATATACTACGGTACATATCATAAATATATACGTGCGAGTTTATTAGTATATTTGTTGATGAATAATATATTTATTTATGATTAATTTATCAATATATATTTATTAATTATGTAGAAGCACCCACACTAGCAATATAACATTCGGACGGCAGAATAGAATGCAAAAAATAAAGAGAATAATATAAAGGGACACTCACATGTCAGAAAGCTTTCGGCCTTCTATAGGCAATATATGTCATTTATATGTCAATATTTATATTTAGTACTCATTATACGACCACTACTATATATACCTAATAATGTCACCACTCATATTTTCTATAGTTATAAATAATGATAATTTAATGATATAACGTGAACTATGAATGGCATGTTCAAATGACACCTCGAAACGAGAACTATACTGTCTTATCTTTCATTAATTATGTGTCGTGATAATTATATATCGTTGCTGCAGAACATTTCCTCAATTTCTCTTTACCCAAATTGTTCACTGCTTCCTCACGTTCATGCGATGGTGCATCGTTGTGGCTTGGGTATTTCTCTGAGCCGTGTGTTCGTTCCCCTTCCGTCGTTCACGGCTCAGCGATTAAGAGGAGGGTGAGAGGGAGAACAAGGGAATATGATGAAGCTCCCGGCCGCAAGGGCACTTCGCGCAGCAGACTCCCGAGTGTCGTGCACCCCTACACGACGGCCTATTTTTAATCGACTTCCGGTTCGCAGAAGGAAAGGCTGCTTTTGCTCGTGTCTCCTGCAAAGAGAAATACATCCCTTGTCATTCCTCTTTTCTTCGTTCGCTCGAAAGCCCTCGCTACGTCTCAATGGTTGCATGACTCTTGCAATGCAGGTTTCCGCAATGCGATGAAAAGCACTACTGCATTGACTGCAATTCGTTTTGGAAGTCGAGGTGTCAATTTTCCGAACTAAATTTTTTTTCCCTAGGGCGAGAAATTTTACTTGATTTAATTATGTGAATCGCTTAGATAACGCAGGTTTCATCCCTGTAATAGTCACTACGTGAGAATGCATTCTACCTTCTAACTGCCCACTTCTGCCGATTTCTTCATTCATTCACATTCTAGTACATATCTTTGTGCTGCTGGGGTAACGGGTTGGTGTGGTAGCTAACGTGCTGGTTTCCCACTCAGAGGACGAGGGTTTGAATCTCGGAGGTGGAAGATATTTTTCAGTGGGTTCCCAATCCCTTTACGAGGTGCTTTGTGGAGAGCACTTTGAGTGAGTACGCCGTCCGTCGGATGGGTCGTTAAGCTGCGGTCCCCTCGGCGCCTTTCGTTAAGATGAGACTAATGCCTACGCCGGGTTTCTCTTCACCCTTCATCCTTTCCTATCCATGTCTAATGGCACTAACAACCTTAGCTCTCGATCGCCTCTCCTAAAAACTGTTATATTTGCATTGACGACTTCATTATTTCTTTTGGCTCTCGTAATATTGCCTTCATTTTAATCCAGTCTAATAAATGTACCATTACTTATGTGGTGTTCTTTTAGAGGTTTGAATAAACAAAAAATTGTTTGTTAATGCATCCTATTAGGGTTACTTGTCCGTGTCTCCCACCCGCTTCTTACTCAACTCATTCTGAGAGGGACTTAATCAATGACTACCATTTATTTTTAACGCTCTTTTGCTGAGCCGTCGCTTCCAATCTTTTTCTTCCCTGCCTCCCACATCGTCTACCCTTCACAAAAATTGAGCATAAACACTGCTTGGGCTTTCTGTTTTTGATTTCTAGGCTAATATTATTTACAGTATCTTTGTAATTCTCTAATTTAATTTTGTAGACGCACCGGACAGGTCATTACGTTTAAACAAGGTCAGAAAAACTGCCGTGGTTGTATGAATTAAACAGAAGTCAAATCATTAGGTTCAAGCAATTAAATTTCAGTAATGATCGTTGATTTTGTCGAAACGTTCTAATAATTATTTATTATCACTACTTCTTCACGTATTTCGTTAAAAATGAGACGTTACTTTTTATTTTGCACATTCATTTCCCCATATCGTTAAAATACGTTAAGGTCGCCAGACGACCAGTCTCCAGATTATCAAGAGAGTAACTCACAAACTTTCTTAAAAATCCGGAAATATCGCACAATTTAATCAAGAAAAGCAGTAAAGTAAGCCTCAAGCAGTGTTCAGTATCTGAAAATACATCAGCAGTTGTGCCTAGAAGTGAAATTCCTATATTGATTCATTTTAGGTTTAGATTATGAAAGAAGACACTTGAATTTTCCATTTATAATAGTTTGAATAAGACCTAGGCTTCGTTAAAGCGAAATATCCTCGATATGTTACGCTGTAACAAAACATGGGTCATATTGAAACTACTTTATGTGGAAAAGTCAAGAGTCTTCTTTCATCGTGAAGGATTTCCCCCATGTTAAACCTGAGACCGTATTATTTATTAGGCGTAGATATTTCAGCGAACATAAGATGATAGACACATCTAATGTTTATTTAATTAAAAATGAATTATTTAGCCTTCGCCAACTTTCAAATTAACTTAGAATTTGATCTGTAGTTGATATGTTTAGTTTACTCACAATAAATAAAACGAATTTAGTTCTATGAAACCGGCGCACCAATAGACTTAGTGGCCCTGGAAACGGAAATCCTTCAATTTAGAATTGGAAGTGGGCATGCAACCACTGGAATTTATTTAAAACATTCATAAAGAAATTGACAAAATATTAATTAATGCGCTAAGGTAACAGATCTGTCCATGCGAACCAATGTCATCAGCAGCTGGCACCTCCGTCCCAAGGGTAGGCGAGTTACGAGGGCATTAGAAATGCGGCGGCCTGAGTGGTCTGCTCTCCGACCTCGCCTAGCCTACTCCAGCTCCACTTAAAGGATAATTCGGGAGCTGCAGTCCACCTTCGACTGGAGCTTTCCTGGTGGTGAGGGTTTTTTCTCATAATATTGAAAGAACTAATACCGTCGTCACAATTCCATTGTAAAGCAAAATTATAATTTATTCCAGTTAAAATAATATACCCCCTAGATTTATGTGAGTGAAAAATGTACCTTGACCGGATCATTTTTAAATAAAATAACCAGAGTGTAGTTTAATGAATTGAATTGGTGAAACTCATTTGCTTGTAATTAATTATAGTGAAGTTTGAGTGTAATGAGGTAATCGTTTTGCTTTACCTTTTTAGCAATAAATCTTTTACTAATTTCTTATTTATTCCAAACCTTAAACTGTTATTCAATATAACTTATCAACCAAAAATGAGATTTTACTTCGAGGCCGAAGCTTTATCTGTAGAGGAATACTTTACATTTACTTCAAGTCAATTTCAATACCTATGTTCTCCGTTCTAAGAAATGCAACGCTTTAATTTTCTTAGAAACGTAAATTATTATTAATAATATTCAGTTCGTTTAAACAGTATTTATCACTCTCTAAAACGATAAAATATAAAATTTTAATTTTATTTTCTTAAGACAAAATTACTTTTTTCTGTTTTGCAGGGCCCGAATGATTATGGCCAAAGCATTCTCGATAAATTTAGTTCTTACAGATATAATCTCTGTTTTTATCTTAGATGCTTTCATTTTATTTAGTTTCAGTGAAAATAATCTGATTCTCGGTAATGAGGTTAAAAAAGAAACTTTTAATTTCCACATAAAGATGTGTGCTTTATGTGGATGTGCAAAGTTACTTTTTTCCCCTCATCATGAAGGAACTCCACCAAGTTGAACCTGAAACTATTATGCTTCTTGGTATTTCAACGGGCACTCTGTGTCTGTAGTAAGTACGAATAAGGTTAAAGTCTTTCACTCACTTCAGAAGGAGCGGCTTTGGCTTTGACATCTTTGATTAGACTTTCAGAACACCCAACCAAACTCTTAGCCAAGAAATTTTTGAACCTTCATTTCCCTTTTTCAATAAATGAAATAATCTATTCCCAATGCTCATTCACGTTTAAGAGAGTAGAAAATGGTTATTCATGCGCCAGCTGAATTGAATCCATATTCTATAAAGGGTCAGCTGTGCATTTTAAAATTCTACTTTGCCACATTACACGTGGGTGTAATTCCTCACCAAGTCCCCAAACCCTCACCCCCTCGCACACCTCTAAACTCTTGACTCTGCCCCACCCCACTCCAGAACCTTTTACATCTCCAGGATCGTCTCAAAGCGAAATCTGATACCAATGGAATGGAAAAAACTCTTTTTAGTCCCCTCTGATGTGCTATCGGGGCTCTTTCTGACCTTAGTCGACCCTTAGCAGGCGATCCGTGATTTATTCTGCCGAATCCGAAAGGGACGGCGGCCTCATCTCCGGTCCTCTGCATATTCATCCACCCCCGTCGCACTCTCTCCTTGCCCTCCCTCCCCCCCTTCGAACCCTTCCCTCGCAACCCTCACTTTCCCCAGCAGTCGCCCTCCTTAATAACTCACTTAGCAGCCCACCCTCATATTTCGCCCACGCGATAAAGCTCCATCAGCGATAAATTTTAATTCTATCTCAAATCTTTGATTCGTGAAACGATAAAAAAATGGGCTAATGGAACTAGCGGATGACTCCGTTAAAAAAGTTACTGTTGCGGCATCTCCTGCAGTTTCTTAAAAATTGACCTAATGGAGTTGAAATAGGTGGTAGAGCAAGAGTAAGAAGTTGAGATATCTTATGTCAATGAAATAATAAACATTTAGGATAGTAACCTATGTTACAGTGTGACAGTATGTTTTACTCTTGATATGACCTTTATTTATTTTGATTCTAAATTTAATGCCTGCATTTCTTTTCTCGCCTAAATCACAATAGGGCTCGATTTTCAGTGACCTTCAAAGCACGATGAGTGAACTGAATTAAATTTGGTCGAAATATTCGAGGGAGATTTATAGAGCATTTGAAGTGCGCCAGCAGAAAATGGGCAGGAACAGTGATGATTTTGCGTATCAGCAGCACCGACATCAATCCTAGGGCTATGGAACAAAAAAATTAACTCGCGGAGGAAGTCCGCGAAAAATATGGTAAACTTTTAGTAAATATTTGTCTACTCCCTGCTGAGTCTCTACTTCAAATTAAAATATTACACAGGAGAGTCAAAGTGGTTGCTTTTGCGATATTTTTAATTCAGCTTCCTTCTAGTCGTTTTATTTTACTTTCTGAGGATTAACTTCGCGTTTTTGTGCCTTGTCGACTTCGGACGCCGTCAAAGAGGCCGTGGCGACGTGTCTTTGTGAGGTTCCCGATGATGCCTTCGCAAGAGAGTTCCAGGAATGGGAACGCCGCTGGAAGAAGTGTATCGACTCACAAGGGTCCTATTTTGAAGAATATTAGCTTAAGATATGTAAAAGTGTAAAAATTTATTTTTCCTGAGCTCAGTACACTTATTTTCCGGACGAACCCTGTATATGTATATGCATGTATATATATATATATATATATATATATATATATGTGTGTGTGTGTGTGTGTGTGTGTGTATGTAATTATATATATATATATATATATAACAGTAGATATTTACGTTTCGCTGGCACTGTCACCCTTCTCCTGCACATGTCCTCTCCGCTCTTCCCCGACAACGGCATTCTGATGACGACGGCTGTGCCATCGAAACGTAAATATCTACTGTAAGTGTCCTTTATTTATGTTTCTGTGTGTGTAATATTTATTATCTTAGTGTTTGCGTGTTTATATATATATGTATATATAGAAAAAATTAGACTAAAATTAGACAGATTAGGTGTAGAACAGATTAAAGATGTTATTTTTTCCACGAATGAAAGGGGATCATAATAACATTGTCCGACTGAGGTAGGGTCATATTCGGGTCAAAATTAATCTGGTGCGTATTCACCCTCTGCCAAAGACTCTAACGATAGCATGCGGGGTACTAAAACAAATAAAATATTTTCCGATACTTTTTTATTAACCTTGTACACAAAATATCCAGCAATGAGTCCATTAACTCTAATTTGATTGAGTTTATTAACTTCTACTGTACAGTATCATCGCTCATTTATCCGTGCATTTTACTCTCAGCGTTTTTTTACAGAATGAAATCACACCATAAATAAAATTCGCCTCTAGTTTTTGGGTTACTACTCATAAAATAAGCATGAATCCAAGGATTGGTTTGTGACAGGCCTCGGACAGATCCCTCGTCATTCTCTTCACCTCCTTCGTGATGCTTTGAGCTCGCAATTTCCATCAATTGCAATCCCAGGATTGTTTTCTATGGATTGATTCAAAATATCTGTAGCCGGGTGCGCGGCAGAAAGGCGGCAGCGTTGTAATGATGCATAGCTGTGGACCACATTCAGACAATGAGTGACAAGTATATAGATTTTTTTGTCCCCTCGTGTAATATTGTCAATCTGTCTATCTGTTGGCCGAGTGTTGCACAACTGTAACTTGCCAATCGGAATTTCTCTCCGTGGCTCTCATTCTCTTCGACACATCGTCCACATCTGCCCACGAAGTGTCCCCGCCAGCGCAAAATTCGCGCGGGGAGAGGCGAGGCGACTCCATCACGCGCCGACACGTGACGTGTTGGCGGAGGTGACGCCGACCGACGAAATTACAAGTTAAATTGCTTTCCCAAACCCCTGGACGGCGCTCCTACCCTCACGCGACGTGACCATAGTGTGTTTGTCCCTATATCGACACGAGGTGCTTTAATCATTCACTCAAATCTATATCAAATTCAACACTGATTTTAAAATAGAATAAAAATTTGGCTCAAAGTGTGCCACGCAATTTTAAATTGGTTTTTAATCAGATTTACTGAGAATAGTTCATCAAATTACCCCATCGGCCGCAATCTCTCGAGCAAGCTCTATCGCGAGCTTTCGTCAGGTGACCAAGCCTCGCTGTGCACTTCCAAAGCTCAATTTCTACTCCAGCGATGAGATAAAGTGGCAAGTAGGATTCTTAGGGGCTTGAGGAAGAAAGACGGAATAGGAGAGAGGGGATTGATAACCAGGATGGGCTGCACGGGTGAGAAATTCGAGAATACCTATAAATATTTCATTGTGCTTGATAGACCACGATAGAAATTGAAGGAAATTGCACCTAAGAAATTTTCCAGATTACGGGACTAGCCGAAGAGTTATCAAAATAGAGACCATGTCGAAAATTGACCATTTCGTTTGGTCTACCTCTGGCAGTAAAAAAATGTTCGGAGAGTTGATTTAAAGATCAGATCGCAGTGAGCATTAGCGACCCTACTCTCAAACATGCATCTCAATTATCTGCTCTTCAATTACCCTCCATTTAATTTTTTTATGCCAAATATGCATATGAGTCAACCTGTTATGATACGTCTCTAATCATTTTTCCTTTTATGATTTTCTTTATGGTATTTTAGATTGATTTCACGATAGTTCTAATAGAGCTTATGATTTGACTAATACTTTAAGCTAGGCGTAAATGAAGGAAGACTTACTTTGCTAATTTAACTAGAATTGTCATAAAACTTCTAGTGGACTCAGCAAAGTTAGTTTGCCTTAATTTGCGCCTGGTATGAACGACTTCCACCAAGTAACGCCTATAATAGTCTTATAATGACTTTAAGGTGCCCCTTCTCCGTATGAGTACTCGTCCATTGTCGCGTAAAGACCTCCTGAAACGTCGCACGGCAGGTACGGCAAGTCGTACTTATTGCATCTGCTTTAAAAGTAAGGACACGATGAGCCAAAAGCTGAAATATACGACTGCGGTGAAAGGATACTGGTTTGTAGTATTTTAATTTTGCTAGTTTCAAAAATGAGCATGCCCGAAATCGGTTTAATTGAGAGCTAATTTAACCGTAATGACGTAGAGCATACCATTTTTATATAATTTGGAATGTTTACTTTGGAAATAAATATGAAAGAAAATATTATTGCAGCAAATACTTCGTCAAGAGTAAACTCTGTCAATTTGGACTCAAGTTAAGTCGTTACTGTATTTTTCGTTGCCGTTTCATCCATCGATAAAATTAGATCAAAAATCTTTTTCAGCCAAGGAATATGAAAATAATAGTTTTTCCTTAGCAACAGCATTCACGTGATGTAAAGGCCAATATATTTGACGAAATAAACAACTGTTACGGATCTCTCTTTGGCGTAGAGGTAGGAATAAATCGTTTCCCAATATTTTTATTACCATCTAACACGAAATTAAATAATATCTTCATGCAGAGCCTTCCAAAATTTAAGTGTTTCTACTCAAAACAACGAAGAGTAGTTTTGCAATGGAGCCGTATGTTTTTCAAAGACTTCAAAAGGATTTTTATTGATCAGTTTACTTTCAGAAATAGTGTTTCTGTCTTTAAGGCTATTGGAAGATAACAGGGCCTCTGCGTATCAACAAGTCTACTTCCATACAAAGAGTAGGATTGGTAATTTTTAGAACTAGGCTGCATGTGCCCACTTAGGAATTTGTTTAACCGCGTGTTCTTGAAAGGATTGCTCTCCCAAAAACCTTAACCCTTCCTCTTCCATTCATAGAACTACCTTTTTCTCCATTTTGTATTTTTTCATCTTCTTCCAACCAATTCCTCAAAATCCTACTAAGCTTTGTCCTGCAGCCTCAACGACGAAGTTTGTGGGGCATAAGAAACCACTCTCCACATCAAAGCTGATTATGCTAATTGAGATTTTGAAGCATCACAGTTTATAACTGTGATGTTTCAAAAACTTTCAGAAGAAATATATTTATGTTTTGCTGTGGAACAGCAACAGAGCATTAAAAATCTGAGAAAATAATTTTACTTCCACTGAGGCAGAAAATATGAGAAATACAGAGGGAGGGACGCCCTCAATGCAGGTCTTGAGTTATAAATAAGGGATGATAATAGACTGCGACCTGTTGTCCACGGAGAATGAAGGATTCGCTCAATTATAAAAGGCCGAGGTGGTTCCCCGTCGACGAGGCAAGAACTTTAGCCGGTCCTCGTTGGAAAAGCACAGAAAATTCATATTTATGGCTCTAACTGCTCCTTCTATCGGAAACGAGGTGAAATAAACTTTAGGTGACAAAGGTGGGGGAAAAAATATTTCTGGGATTGTTTTTCTACATCCCTCCAGAGTTGCACCCGTTTGTCACTAGGTGCCGTAAATCAAATGAAAAAGTTCCGAACTCGGTTCGATGTCACTTCAGAGGCGAAACATTCTTTTCGGCCACCACTATTGTTTAATAATACAACACGTAATTTATTAGGCTGAGAAGAAATACGCTGGGAAGTGCGAAGGAAATTTCTGTCGGGGGAAAACGGGTATTTTAGGCGCTTCACGTTATGTTGTGTTGCGCTGAAATTCAAGGTCACTAATTAGCCTCTTTCTTTTGCTTAATGAGTATAATTTGAAATTAGCATGTTCAATCAAAGTTAAATCGTAGGATTTTGCAGAATTTCCAAATAAGAATCATCGGAAAAAAGGGCCTATATATTTCCCATGTTTTTGTTCTTAGCTCTAATCAGAATTCAAGCTATGAGCTAGCTAATGTTAGTCTTATACTGGGGAGTATTAGCTCCATTTCTAGCCCCATCAATTCGTTTCACTTTAACATTGATGGCAAAATAATGATATGTCTTGTAATGTATATGGGGGCGTATTTTACAGACAAAAATTCAAGTCAAACAAAAAAACACCCTTCTAACCCTGGATTCCTGTACCCGTGACTGTTAATTCATGACATACTTATATGATCCACCGTTTGAATGAGATTTTACATTGTTGCCCTAAGTTCATCTAAAGATCAACTACTGCACCCGATATCAAATCGCTGGCTCATCTGGAATCAGTGCTGGAATATTCGGTCCTTCAATGGTACTGAATTGTCTAGACCTAGGAACTGGGATAAGAAAAACGACAGACAATTTTCTAGAAAACCTATTAGTGTTTAACCACTGTGCACACGTTGCTTGATTTTTATATCCTTGCCTAAATAAAACTATCGAAAAAATGTAAGAAAGAGATTCAAAAAAATATTCCTGCTTACATGAATTTTATCGCCAGATAATTCGTTCAATTTTTAATCCCATGAATCTATTTTAACATTAGCATGACGTACACTCAGTCAATATAGTCTATGTTCAGTATTTTTTGCTAATAACGTTTTAATATAAGTGGCCATTAAATGCAGATGCATAAAAGAGCACCAACTGAGGTTTTTTATTTCTGTTATTCGTGAAACATTTTTTTAAGTATTATTTTCTATACATTTCTCACACAATGTTATTATCACGGAATGTTTCAAGTTTTCCTCCTACTCCCCCCGAATACTTTTTCAACCTTAACTGTAACTTGTTTTCTGCCATGTCTGTAACTTTAACATGCATAAAAAGTAATGTTGCTATGCCACAATGCATTTCTAGAAAATTACCGTGAATAAACTTAGAGCGTTCAGAAAGTAATATAATATACTCAAGGAAAGTTCCGTATTAAAAGAATGTATTTCGATCCAAATCCCAATGGAAACTGTACTATAGCAAATTTTTCAGGTCTTTGTTCTTAAGAAATTTACGACTGTCTTTGGAGTACTGTCAGAAGGATAACAGAATCTATTTAAAATTTCATACTATATATTAGTCACGGTCCCTAGACTTCCTTGAAAATGCTTCACGCATTCTGCTTTTTAATAGTCTTGCTGATTAGTCTTGATGTATGCACGAAAATCCGTCAACCGGTATGCATCTTCCGAGTCTTCAGAATCACTTTTTCACAATTCGAACGCCAACCGTGTATTTTTATTTTATTTTTACGACCACACACATGCGCCGTGAATCGGGGAAAGTTTAATAATCAGAGCCGTTTGGAAGATTTGTTCACCACAGCCGCCAAATTTTATTGCCAAGTTGTTGAGTAATGAAGCGTTACTTTTGGTTGAGCTTAGAGTAGGGAAAGGGGTAACGTTTTCAGAAGTGAGCAATTATCTTCAGGATCGCATGGCGTAGTACAATCAGTGTGAGTGTGTGTGTCTGAGACTAGTTTTGAAAGAGTAGGCGATTTAATACACTGTGTTCTTTCGGTTTAACCCTTCTAAGGAACTCAGTGAGGTGAGAATCTGAAAATGCTAATTTCTTATACTTCTTATACTATACAGACATGCCAACTCTCCCGATTTAAGCGGGAGACTCCCGATTTTTCCTTCTTACGTTCTTGATGAACTGTTCAAATTGTGTACTTAGCTTAACATGTTAATAAAGTGTGACATTCATTAAAAATTGGCAAAGTGTCATAAAGGGATTAAGGTGCCATGCAAATATTGTGGTAATTAAAAGTGATTACTTCGTGATACACTTCTAAAAATCTCCCGATTTTTCATTTTTGAAAGTTGGCATGTCCTCCCGATTTTTCATTTTTGAAAGTTGGCATGTCTGACTATATATTAGTATAGCTCCAACATGAGCAAGATTACAAACATTCAGAATTTTCTCAGGATTAATTTCGACATCTGCGCCAACGTGTAGTAATCAATAAAAACTTTATCATCCGACGTGGTCCATTGAGTTTGACATGGCTCTTACGAGGAAACGAGCGACTGATTGAAGGTATGTTCATTGAAAAACTGAGATATAATAAATCTGAGCCCATCACCTACACATTTAATGCTTCACTCAGTTCCTTATCACGTTAAACTCGGAACTTCAGCGCCTAATATGCATTGAAATTCAGCTTTGGCCGGATATCACGAGTACTAATCCTTATTGAAAATTTCGCCAAGATGTCTCTGAGTTTTTCATCGTAATTTATTTTTTTTAGCGAACTATGCAATTGAAAAAACTCAACTTTATGCAAATATAAGGAATTTTGGTGAGAATAAATGGTCTCTCCAACTAAAAAAAATCCGCTTATTTGCTCTTTATGATCTCTCCATATTCAAAAAATTTAAATTCTTTTACCAAAAGTAAGCAAGCGTCAACTTAAAAAACACCTATGTCTATTGAACATTGTTGCAATTTGATGCCTTATTATTGCATAAATGAAAATGTCTTCATATTTTGTCAATATTTGAACCCCTGGTTTTGATTGGCTAAAGCTCCGCTTTATTCCATTCGACAATGATCATCGCGGTACACGTAGATGTTGTATCTGCATCACTTAGAAACTATATTTTTCTTTATCATTGAATGAGGCCTTTATCTGAAGAAGGGTTTTATTACTAATTTCAACCCTAAATATATCTACAATGACTCAAATATACGGTCATATCTGTTAATAATTCTTAATTTTCGGTTCGTATTTGTGCCATTGGTTCTGATTGTAATTTTAATTTTCCACGAGTCTGAGGTCAATTTGCACCGTAATTAAAGCTCATTTTTGATCATTCTTAAGTTCTAACATACTAATGACGTGCAGCAGATTAAGTATCTTGCATGTTAAACGAATAGCAGATTAAGTATATTATATGTTACATGCATAGGTACTAAATTAAGTATGCAGGACCTTCGTCTAGATTAATAAAACTTAGTTTCTAAGTAAGAATCTAATGAATGCCTGCAAGTCAACAGGTATTTTTAATTTGATCATAATTTAGATGGTTTCGGAACACCAACTCATTTCATACCACGCGGTATATTAACGTTTTCTTCTGTGAAATACTGGATTTCCCAAAAAACGTGTACATAACTTCGTCATCTCTTCTTTTTATTACATCTATTTCAGTTAAAATTCATGCATCTTTTACACCTACATATCAGTAATCATGTATTCTACATTAAAATCTACATAATTTTAATTCTACAAGTTTTATAAGCTACTGACATCAATTTATATTTCAACGAGATTTTTAATCCTTAGCCAGCAAGTATAATATTATACATTCGATTAAAATCTTTAGAGCTTAATTCATTTTTACCAAATTTCAATTTCAAAATTGAGCTATTAGTGATTTTTGTGAGGTTTTAGTTAAATATGAATGAATTTAAACAATAACATTGAATATGAGCATATCATTAAATATCTCGTTAAAATGTACAGTTAGGAATAGATATCAGACAGGACGTCAATGCCTGCGAGAAAAAACTCAGCATCGGCATTTAGCTTCCCATTCCTGCGATCGCTCATTTCACAGTAAGGAAAAATATTCTTGCAAGCCCGTACCTTTTGATTGTGCCACTTGGCCTCAATTTGAATGCCCGTCATTCCCAAAGAAAAAGTGTCCCTCGCCTTAGATTCTATGCTATTTGAGGCTGATTCCCTTCCAACTATCTGTGTGAGTCGGGGCTGAGAATTGGCGAAAAGTCGGTTAATTATTCATTGTTACCAAGAGAAATGTTTCACAGTGGTAAACTTTAAGTTTGCGGTAAAAAAATTATGAGAAGGAGACTCTTTCAGTCGAACTCCACTCAAGAATAAACAAATTTGGAGCAAGCGTCGGACTGCATCCAAAGTTTTCCACTGAAAGACTCTCCAATGACGGATTGACTTTCGAACTAATTATCCAAGCCGATTGCCAATCTTCAGAGTTCACTGAACATTTAGAACTTTGTGCCGATCGAAGCAAAATGATATCCAAGTGCATTCTCACCGTCAGGGTGTGTGATTTGTATATGATTTGTGTGGTGATTTGAACTCTCAACCCATGCCCGCATGCCTATTAAAGTAAAATCTCGAACGCCTATGAAGTATCATGAAATGAAAAACAACTTTAATTAAATTGAGATTTAAGGAAAAACTGTTATGATAAGGAAAAAAGGTCATGATATCTTAAACCGCTAAAAATACAGTCAATCCTCGCAACAAGTAAATCATGTCACCTATCTACCACAGTAATAATGCCAAAGATCGAGTTTGATATGTGAGGGTAGAGCTCACCTCTTACTCAAACCATATGAGTCATACGTTTAATTTACGAGAGGTCACCCGCGATTTCTAATGAAATCCTGGCAGCCAGAAATATAACTTTAAAATATAATATTATTTATCAAATATAATTTTACTGTACAATAAATAAAAAATATCATTCCTTAAAAATTATCCAAATTACAATCAGCCTGTATTTGTGTATGCTTATATTCTTCAAACTAATTAATTACGTAAGACTATGGATAAACAATACTTATGTCCCTTAAAAACGCTGTAAGCATGCGTAAGTTTGCAAGTATCTTTTGTTAAATGATAATAAAGCTGAAAGTAGCCGAGAGGAAGGGAAATTCGGTCGCCCTAGCCATTTTAGTGGCTCCAGTTAGTCATGGAAATATTTCCTATTGACGACTATGAATAGAGTTTAGAGTGGGATTTAAGACTACTTTTTGGCCAACTTTTTCGCTCAAATATCAGTAGCTTATTTTCGGAAGAGTTTTATATAGTAATGGATGCTCGATTTTTCCTCTAAAAGGAGCATAAAATTCCATGCCCAGAATTATGATTGAAAAGTAAAATTAGAAATTTAAGATAATCTTTTAAAATTATTTTTTCATAAAAAATAATGTGCGATTGTTCATATCATAGAGTTTCGTTTAACTTTCATTGTCTTCTTTGTGTTCCTTTTCGCTTCTTATCTCAAAAATCCTACGCCCTTCCATTTTAATATTTCCCTTTTAGTGTATGGCTGAAAATTATCATATACTATAGCTCTACTATCTCTAATAAACTATAGATACATGATACTACTTTCCTACTATTCGTAGTTACCTCCAAAAAAACTAATAGAATGTGTGGCAGGGGATACTCCAGACTACTTTTGACACGAAATATTTTCCTTCCCATAGCGCCTTCGGATAATGTTATTCTGATACCTTGTCGTTTTCGCAAAAAAATACATCTTAACTCTATCTGTTATTCACTGAAATATCCCTAATTTAATTTACATGATCTCTCATACTAGAGTGCGATGGATCTAATAAATTATTTGCTGCATTACCAACAGAAACATTCCAATTCACGCAAAATACTTAATATGTTATCAAAAAAATGGCGAGACTGTTAAAATTGATTGGCACTAAGTGATAAGGAAAAAAAGAAGACAAAATTAAATGATACAAGTAAGGGGAGAAATAGGGAACACACGCTAGGTTATTAGGGTGTATTTGAGAAACAGTCACTCTCGTGAATCACATTTACACACACACTCAGGGTTTACAAGGATCCCTCCTATGTCAGTGACCCTTCAGTCACACAAATAAATGAAAATTATAAAAGAATGTAGTGAAACAGAAACGACGTCCCTTGCATAGGAGGAATCCTGGTAAACCCTGAACGTTTATTTATAAATCGCAAAGGTCCTTGTTTTCGAGGACACCTGAGTGATTGAGTGAATAAGCGAGATCGTGCGTACACCTTTTATAATTTTCATTTTTTTGTGGGATTGACGGGTCACTGACATAGGAGGGATCCTTGCAAACCCTGAGTGTGTATGTGTGTGAATGTGATTCACGAGAGTGACTGTTATTTCTTAACACACCCTATTGATCGAGTGGTTGTAAGTTTGTTTTATTATTTTTATTATTTATTTTGGCTTTTGTGCGTGGTTGAGATATACGTGGGTCACTGTTTCTCAAACACACCCTAGTGACCTAGTGTTTATTCTCTTTTTCTCCCCTTACTTGTATTTTTTAATTTTTTTCCTTTTTTTCTTCTTCTTTTTCCTTATCACTTAGTGCCAATCAAGTTTACGGTCACGGCATTTTTTTACGTTGATTCACGACCGTAGCTACGTTCCGTGTATATTTAAACTTAATCTGTAATTTAACTTTCGTTCCTTGAGTGATTTCCTACTTCGCTCCTGTTTTGATACGCTAGTTTGCAATTTCAACGTTTTACAAATCTGCCTCTACGCTGCACGCGATTCAATTCGGCAATCAATCCAACTTCATGAGAATCCCATATACTTGCAGGATATTCTCTTTAGTCTTTGAATCACATTTCCCAATACTCTTCTAATAAATCCTAACTTTTTATTAGGTTTTTCACATGTTCCCCGTATACGTTTCACCTGGGAGAGGTCGTGAGTGAGGTTAACGGCTTGGTATTTCATTGAGTCTACATTCTATTTCGGTACTCCTGATGAAGTAGGTGCTCGAGAGGGAATTTCCAAAAAATCATCACTGAACACCTTTTTAGGTGTAATTCCAAATTTCAAGTGTTGCACCAACGTTGCACAACGATTAGACCATCTGGGAAAGATGCTTTATCCTCAGGACTACGGATATTTCTGAAAACTGCTCCGTTCTCGGCTAATAAACGCATCTTACAATTAGCCACGAAGTTTATGTGTTCACGTAAAGACGGAATGAAAGGGCCCCGATAGCACTTCACATGAGAACACCTGACTAGACTTCTACTGCATAATAACTATCGACATAAGGTTATGACTACTCCTGGTACCTGATTATTCCAAAAATCTTTAGTCCAATCCAGGATATGTTTATATATACCATTGACTCCGTAATATGAGATCAGTTAGTTTACTATGAGATACTATGGCGAAGGCTTTTTAAAATCTAGTCCTATGCATTCACCTCGTCCTTGTTCACGTCTAAATTTGCTAAATTTACATGATCGTCATCAATAAATTTTATCAGAGCTTTCCCTAAAAAGGTGGAATTCCAATTGATTGTAAATAATTTTAGGCTAACATTTTTTTCCTCTTTATTTCCTAATAATAACGCGATGAATTCAAATAATTATTAAACAACTAATTAAAATTGCGAAACAAATTTGATTTCCATAATGTTTTCGCTAAATTATTAGTTATACCATAGTGTATATAGTTTCTGTATGCGCATTACTTAAGAAAGTGGACTTCCGCAATTCTTAATAGTCGTGCTTGATGGCTATTTCCCTTCTCCTAAATGCCTATAATTTAATAATTAGGTCGTTCCTTAATAAAAGCAAAGCACTTTTAAGTGCTCTCATGTTTCACTTTTTTAGTTGTAAATAATGGCGGAGCATTAATCTTGCCAAGATGCCAAGCGAAGACATATTGGAAACGGTAAGGCCGGTAGGATCCCTTGGCAATATTTCAATTCTCTTCGTAAAAAGTCGTCTTGCGGGTGGGCATTGCCGTTTCTTGCGGCGGCCTCACGCTGTCAAGTTTCCTGCGCGCCCAGCCATCACACCTTAGCGATAAATGAATTCTAATTGCCGTTTCGCGTAATTGCCTCTGCAGATGATTCATGGTCGCCCGAGAAATATTCTGTGATGGTTTTTCAATCAGAAGTTTCTTTACTGTAGTTTGAGCCGTTGCTATAACGGTCTGCAGGTCCTGTACGTTGGATAAACCAATAATTTAAATTTGTGTGATTCATATTTCACGATCGGGTAGTCAAATTTTAAACATTTCTTCATCTCATTAACTCAGTATTCATTAGCTTTAGGACGCTAAATTTCTTTTTTCGTGTCTAGTATTAGTAACCCATATAAACATTCTTTTGGTGTCGTCCCTGTTGTTTGCTTGAGGGAAAGAGTACTTGCGTTAAAACAGTGTGTGCTTATGAAAATAAAAATGTCCATTATCCAATTGGTAGTGCTTCGCCTGAATATTACTGTGAAAGTGGGAAAAATCACTTCGGCTGCACTTCGGGTATTCAACTGAATCAAAGAGTAGAGAGATCATTCTAAATTTTTCTCCCGAGAAATTGATTTCTACTGATTTCCCCGATGTTTCTGCGCAGGCGGGTAATTTATAAAGCCCCGCGCACCAGCACCTCGCCTTTAGGGTCTGCGTGAAATTATGCCATTGTATCATTGGAATTAAACTTTACCTCAGCAAAAAACTGCACACCGTCGCCGTTTTACCTAAATAATATGTAATCTCAAAGTAGATAGTAAATAAGTAGCCTTCACTCATGCGAAACCATCATTAAGTAACACCGAGGCATTTTAATTAGTGGTCTTCCGTAAAAATTGGGTTCTATAAAAGCGGTGCCACACGATCGAATTTTGTTTTAAACTTTCTTATGATGGAAAGGGTCATAGCCAAACGCCGGCAACGCGATGTCACATAGATTGTTTTTCCCTTTCAGACGGGCCAATAAAAAGTTGAACGTTTACCTGCGGTGGTTCTGGCTTAGTGGTGTTTTTGGCATTACGTTTGAGTAGCCGATGATAATGACAGATGTATTCGCCGGAGAAATGAAAGAAGGCCATAGATGAAGCCCTCAATTTGACGATGTGAAGATAGACTTGGGTGCTCTGTTAATTTTAAATGAAGTCCTTCCAAATATTTAGTTTCAAATGCTTCGGGCAACTTTGTTTTTGGTAAACTTAATTATATTTTATGTTTTCTGGGTAAAGCAGTGAGTCGTCATGAGTCATTCAATTTTTTCATAACATAACACATTTTCGCATATCTGATCTACACACTTTCGCCTACATTATGTGATGCTGGAATGATGCCTGGAAAGTATACCATCAGTTGAAAACAGTTGCTTACAAATCGAATTTCTTCATTTATTTTCGTTTTGTTCGACTGAAAAAGCAGTTAGTTTTACGTTAAAATCTAATTTATTACTGCTTCAAATGCTGCAATAGTTTGCTGCAGCTGCTTCTGTTCACAAAAGCAAGCCAACCCTCTTCCATTTCACTTGCGTCTGACCCGTGGGGGTCATTGAGCGATGGTGTCGCACCAAAAACACTGTTGAGGAAGGCAGTGAGAAACCACCTCAATTACACAGCCCAACAGTGTTTTTGGTGCCGGAGCTTTTAATGTTGATTTAAAGAACAATTGGGGTGCTGAATCCAATTATGACACTAGTTTTTTCCTATCAGCTATAGTTTTCAAGATATAGATATGTTGTTACTTACGAAAAAAAATCTTCTACATGATGATATGGGAATATTATATTAATAATAAAACCCACTAAATATAAAGACTTGATTTATTTCTAGGGCTGTTAAATCACCCACAAACACAACAGAATTTTACAATACCATTGAGCACAAATACTAAAATTTTTTACTGTAATAAAAAAATTGAAAAGAAATAAATACATAAAACATCACTCAACACATCGGAAGCTTCTTTTGCGCGATTTTCTTGAGTGCACTTTGTTCAAACAGTCTCGTTTTAAGCTCCAGCAGTAATCTGCCGTCATATGGTTATCCCATCTTCCTTGGTAGCGAGCTTCCATTGTTTTTATATCCTGTGAAATCTTTCACCTTGTTCTTCACTTGTGTCTCCTAAATTTCCAAGAAAATTGTCTAAGTGGCTGTGTAGGTAGTGAACTTTTGTGCTCATATTACATCCAAGTGATTTGAAGTTACTGAGCATAATGTTTACCAGCTCAATATAATTTTCACTTTTGTGATTTCCTAGAAAATTTTTTATGACCTCAACAAATGACATCCAACTAATTTTTTCAATCTCATTCATTGACTCGACAAAAGCAGGATCCTTTGTAAGTTGTTTGATTTGTGGCCCCTCAAAAATATCAGCTTTAAGTTTTTCAATACTTATATGGGGCATCTTTAGTCTTAAGTAGCCGAAGCATGGTCCATCCTTGTCAAGAGCCTTTACAAATTGCTTCATTAGGCCTAGTTTAATATGTAGAGGCGGTAAGATGATTTTCTCTCTTTCAACTAAAGATTCAGCAATGATGTTTTCTTTCCCAACAACCAAGTTTTCTCTCTTAGGCCACTCCTTCTTAATCCAGTGGTTTTGTCTGCCCCTGCTATCCCAGAGGCACAAGAAACAAGGATATTTTTTGTAGCCACTTTGCTGCCCAAGAAGAAAGTTCACCATTTTTAAATCTACACAAATCACCCAGCGATGTTCCTGGTATTTTATCTTCTGTAAGACCAATGCTATTGTATCGTATTCTTCTTTAATTTTAGTTGAATGAGCGATTTGTATTGCGCCAAACCTGTTACCATTGTGAAGAAGTACACATTTTAAACTACGCTTGGAGCTATCAATAAATCTTTTACCGAAGTCGATACAAACGATTTTTGTTTTTTAATCTCATTGGCCTACAATATAGAAATATGCATAAAACTTATTGACAGTTTATTGAAAATAAAAGGAACACTGCAGAGTGGTTATAAATTAGTATACTTATCGATTTGTTTAATTTTGAAAATTATTTTCCGGAATATGTCAAATATTAAAACAACTAATGGTAAGATGTGCCATATCTAAAAAAGTAGAGCTGTTAAATAAAAACGGATTTCATATTTGGATTCAGCTCTACAACTATAGTTAAAATCATCACAAAGATTCCCGGCATCAAAAAAAATTTTTTTTGTAGGCCTGTGTTATCATTCCCAAGATTTTATGATAGACAGCAGAGAGATTATGAGTCCTGGCAACTACAAGACTCGGCCCAATCGGACGTGTGTCGTGCCCGGCAGCGGGAGAGGCAAGCCTTCCGCGGTTACCATCTCACGAAACCCTTGCAAAGGAAACCGACAGCAAAAGAACCGAAGACACGGAAGAAGAAGTCCGAATTAGTAATATTTAGGGTTGGAATGTTAGACAATTGCTGAAGACAGAAAAAATGGAGAATATAAAGCCATATGCAAGCATAAAGCTGTAATGCTGTATTAAGCATTAAGGCTGTTCTGTAAGGATTCTATGCGAGGTTAAATGGAAGGATAGCGGGGTTTACTGGAGTGATATACTGCGGAAGGGACGGGAGTCAACATGTGTTGCAATTTTATTGATTTGAAAGTTAGGAAGAAGCGAAGTCAACATTCTCGTAGAGCAAGCAACGTAAGGAATATTACTAGTAGATATAAAAGCAGAACCTACGAAATTGGTCATCGTTTAGTTGTACGTACTACCAAGCAATCATAAGGAGGAAGAAGCCGATATAATATAAGATCAGATATGGACATAATAAGGTGTGTTCATTCAGGAAAACATTTGATAGTGATGGTGGATTGGAATTCGACGGTTGACGAAGGAAGAGATGGTGATGAGGTGTGGGACTACGGCTGCAGGAGTCAGGGGTTGTCTGCACTGACACTTGTTTTAGACCCCTCTGAACACGTAGGTACACATGGAAATGCCAGCTAACTCAGAAAGATGTCAGTTAGATTATATTACGGTGAGGCACTAATTTAGCAAGAGTGTGATGAATTTGCACAGATTCCCGGGAGCGGATGCGACTCTGACCACAATTTAGTTGTTATGAAATGTAACGTCCGTTTCAAAAAGATAAGGCAGGAGCGACGGGTTAGGAAATGGAATGTAGAAGCATTAAATGGATTAATGAGGAAGGAGTATCAGCAGGCTGTAGAGAAAATGATGGATGACGGTGAAGAACTGAGTACTATCGAGGAAAAATGTGAGTGTATCAAGTATCGGTAAGTAATAAGGGAAGATCTTTGTTAACAGTTAGAGACAGTTCGGGTAAGATTACACGAGGGTGGTCCAAGAAGTACCCGGCCTGACCTAGAGATGGCAGTAGTTGTTTGAAAAATGTCACTCTATTAGAAACTATTATTTATTTACTTTAAAAAATTATTCATGTGCAGCAGAAGCGCCAATTTCCATTGAAAAATGTAACAAACATGAAAGAGGACAAACAGACAATAACAATCACAACGAGAACCAAGCATGGACCGGGGAAAAATTTAATTTGTTGAAAGGTGGGATAAAGCTTGGGTGGTGAAATTGTTACATGATAAATGAAAAGGATGGACAGTGTGAGGGAGTGAATTTAGAAGGGAGGAGAGGGGAAATAAAGGTTAGCGCTTGGTGAGAGATATTCTAGGAATAGGTCAATGGAGTAGGGAGTTGGTGCGGGTGGGTCGAGTTGGTACCCTGAGGTTGAAGAGAGAGAGCAGTTTACGGCAATCAGTAGTCGAGTTTAGGGTGTTGTGGAGGAGTTTCAAATCAGCTTTAAGGAAGACAGAACAGCATTTGAGGACATATTGTGGAAATGTGGGACTCGGTGTTTGACTATTTTGGCAAAGAAGTGAGAGATACAACCGAGGGATTTAAGATTAGTTGTGAATGGGGTGGACCAAATTGGGGAGCCACATGATACTATGGGGAGGACAATTGTTGAGAAGTATGTATGAAGTGCAATTGGATCTTTAATTTCAGTGAAGGGGTAAAGAAGGCCTAATAGGGACATTGCTTTATTTTTTGCAGTCTGTATGTGGTCAGAGTAATTTAGTCTATGGTCAGTTAAAACACAAAGGTCTTTCATGGCTGACTCTATTTAAGGGAGTTGAGTTGATTGAGTAGTTGAACATCAGGGGTTTTTTCTTCAGAGCATGAATCATGATGTTGCATTTTCCAGGGTTTAATTAAAGCCTCCAGGTGCCACACCATAGGGATATTTTATATAAGGCAAGTATGCAATCTATAAAGCATATGTTTCAAGTTTGAAGATGTCATTGTTTTATATTTGTTTGGCAGCCATCAATAGTGAACCTTTTCTGTGAATTTGTGAAAATCGAGAAAATTGGTCAATTGTGACACAATGCATATATCTGATATGCATATATCTTCCTCAGCCCAACCATTTTATAAACTGAGCTGGATTCTATTCTGGGTGAGTCTGCTCCTTCATGTACAATATTCAATAATTGGGTAGCAGGATAAAAAAGAAATTTGAGCCAGAAACCTTCCAATTCATACTCCCTCTCTCCACTAGCCCACTATTAGGTTGCTGCACCCATACTCGACTCACCCCCTCTAACTTAATCACCCTTAACTCCTCCCCTCTTGGAGCCAGGCTATATAAGTTAAAATATATTTTATGTATGTCACCTGATGATGATGCTCAGCATCGAAACCATGGTCGTGAAATATTAAATCTTTATGTGGAAATGCAAAGTTCCTTTTTTACCCTCATCAAGGTCTAGTTTGTCAGTCAGCCAAGGAGTTGAAACCATTTCTGAGTGAATTGGAAATTCTGGGCAATAACTATGGGATGAGAATCAATGTAAATAAAACAAAGGTTACGCGATTTCCAGAATGACAAATCCTATGCACAACATTAAAATAGGAGGGTAGAAACTAGAGCAGGTGGAACACTTTACGTATCTCTGAAATGTGTTAGACCAACATGGTCAAAGTAGTAGGGACGTAAGGAGCAGAATTGATCTAGGAAAAGAGGCTTTCACAAAGAGCAAGGAGTTGATCACAGAGACATTGTGTTTGGATGTTAAGAAAAGGCTCATCAAAACTATGATATGGAGAGTAGTTATTTGTGGTGTGGAAACATGGTCATTGAAGCAGGTAGATGGACGTAGATTGGAGGGTTTTGAAATGTGTGTTCGGAGAAGGATGGAGAGGGTGAAATGGACTGAAAGGAAAAACAAAAGAGGAAGTGGGCGAAGAGAAGGGATTGTTAGGAGATATCATAAGGAGGCTGAACAAATGGATGGAGAGGGTATTGATTGGCAGTGGGATGTTTCAGACTGTGAAAGAGGGGAGAGTATAAAGTAAGAAGTAAGTAGAAATGAATATTGCACCAGATGAAGGATGTATGCAGAGAGGAAGTTGGGTTGTATTTTGTCAGGAGAAACAAAATATTTATTTCGTAGTTGTGTACATCCAAACCCTTCCTTAACTGTTAGATTACCAAATAAAAAATATAATAGCTTAAGATTAAGAGGGACCTGATGTAGATTAGGTTGCTGGATTGTGTTTTGTTTGGAGTCACAAGATGTTTATTTGATATTTAAGTCCATCCATAAGCCTACCTTAACCAGTAGATTACTTAAAAAAGTGTATATATACATATCTTCAAAGCAGAATGCTCTTGGAGAAGAACACTGTTAAATTAAAACATTGATCAAAACATTTAAACACAGAAACGCACAAATATGTAATTTTGACAATTATGATGTCCATCATCATGAGTATGCCATTATTGGGGGAAGAGTAAAGAGTGGTTGTGTAAGGGGGATAATGGGAAAAGAGGTAAGGGATGAAGGGGAAATGGAAATGAGAAGGGTAGGGGCTTTTTCACTGCTAATGGATGAATTCAGGGGACTGAGTTTAGTACAGGAGGGAAAATGTGGGAGGATGAGTCTATATGGACTAATTCATTGCACCTATGAAGAAGGAATCTGGCTGGAAGACTGTGAGATCAGAGTTAGTTCCTATTCCCAAAATGGTAAATAATATATATTATATGAGGACTAGAGATCAATAAGTTTGATTTCCCATGCAGCTACACCTGTTTTCAGGATCCCTAACATAAGAATTGGGAGCAAGGCAAATGTATACTTAGGGGATGACCAGTTTGGGTTTAGGAAGGGAAGAGGCACATGTGATGTCATTACAGTAATGGGATCAATAATCAAGAGGAATATTTAATACAATCAGGACATTTTTACTTGTTTCATATATTTTATAATGTGTTAGACAGAGAAAATTGGGTAAAACTAATGGGTAGATTGGAATAATTTTAGAAAATAGGAATATAATATACCTGATAATACAATAGATTGGAGAGACTGGAGGCTGAATCACAACCTGTGCATGTCTCAGGCTGCCCAGGTGGGAGTGTGGGACAGAAAGTTCGGATGGGAAATGTTAGAATGAGGTTTAAGCTAGCCAGCGTTGTCCATTGTCACTGGTGCTTTCAACGTATTTGTTGAATAAATTATTAGCGAGGCATGGGGAAAACCACAGTTAGGAATGAAAATCAGTGGGGAATCAGTAAAATCAGTTAAGTTTGCAGATTACCTAGCTATAGTTTGTCAGTCAGCCAAGGAGTTGCTAGCATTGCTGAGTGAGTTGGAAATTCAGGGTTATAAATATGGGATGAGAATCAATATTAATACAGCATAGGTTAAGCAATCTTCCAGAAAGAAAGGGGCTAAGCTAAACATCAAAATACGAGGGGAAAAAATAGAGCTGGTAGAGTAGTTTACGTGTCTCAGAAGTGTTTTGGAACATATACGGTCAAAGTAGTAGGGTCGTAAGGAGAAGATTTGCACTAGGCAAAGAAGATTACAAAAGGATGGAGGAGTTGATGACAGGGACATTTTATTAGGATGTTAGGAAATGTCTCATCAAAACTTTGATATGGATTGTAGTTATGCATGGTGTCGAAACATGGTTGCTGAAACAGACGGATGGACGTAGATTGGAGGCTTTTGAAATATGGGTTCACAGAAGGATGGAGAAGGAGAAATGGACCGAAAGAAAAACAAATGAGGATGTTGGTGAAGAGAGGGGATTGTTGGGAGATATCATAAGGAGGCTCAACAAATGGATGTAGTGGGTTGGAAATGGGATGGAGTGGATGAGATGGAGGGGATGGTTGGCAATGAGATGTTTGAGACTGTAATGAGGGGAGAGTATTAGGCAAACAAAGAAAGGGCAGGATTAGAAAAGTGATGTCGCATGGGATGGAAGTACACAGAGAGGAAATTGGGTTGTATTTTGTTATGAGAAACAAAATATTTATTTTGCAGTTTCGTCCATCCAAACCCTTCCTTAACTGGTTGATTACCAATTGAAAAATATAATAATGCAAACAAGGTTGATATTTTGTTTGCCCACATGCCATAGCTATACCATTCCAATAATTCCTAATTCATTCTGGGTTGTTTCTAGTGTGATCATTCATTGATTTCCCTCTGATCTGATAGTAGAAACGAGTCCTGTTGTACAAGTGTAGGGCAAACTTTGACCATGCAATCTACACTACATTTGAAAAAGTACATGCACTTCATCTAAAACACTTTCCATTCTGTTACCCAATGTCGCTCAAATAATTTCCAACAAAAATGGACTGAAGCGTCCAACTGCCCCTCTCCGTGTATCTGAGTAGTTATGATGAAACCATTTGTATTTCCATTAAACTCTCTAATAAACAAGCGATTCCAGAGATGAGAGTTTATAGAGTGTATTACACCCCTAACCATTAAGATGACATGTATATCTTTGAAAATATAATGAAATTGGCTCATTGATTTAGAGCAAGAAGCCATTCCACCCTTCATATTTTGTCACCCAACATATACTTATTTCCTTTAATTTTAAATTTTCGCGGCAATAAAGAAATTGATAGGATTTAGTTCTATCACATGACATGTGATAGAAGATTTATACCTATCACATCACATATGATACCCTAAAATCCACTGCTCAGTATGCATTGGTTAGTATCACCAAATGCATACTCCCTAGAGATAAAATTGGCCATTTTAACAATGACCTAAATTTTTTTAATGGCATCACTCTGCATCTGTCTATTTATGTCTTCTAGATTAGCTGCTCTTCATGCAAAGAAACCATCATGAGATCCTCAAGTGTTCACATCTTCATTTGCTCTTTGAAAGGGAATGCCTTGATATTTCTTTCTGGCTAGGGACTCTTTTAAATGTTATTGCTTATTAGATTAACATGACTAAATGTGAAAATTTCATGTTTATGTATTGTAACTGCTTAACTTATCTTACAAAGAATTATTCAATTTATTTTCCCTGAAATTAGTGTTAGGGTTTGGTTGGTTAGTTTTCTTGAACAAGTAAATTAATATCTGATTGATTACTAGAAATATTCAGGAGATGTTTTATTCGCCAACAGAAGGTATTTATGAAAACCTAGGGTAAAAAAAGGAAAAAATTTAAATTCATTGAGCTGATGTTGGCGCTTGAATATTCTTGTGCATATTGGCTTGCAACAAGGAAAAGAGCATTTTCTTCTGAAATCAGGGACGTTTTTGCGCTTATATCTTGGCCTTTGAAGGTAACATAAGGGGAGCCTTGAGAACCCTGAAGCATTAAATAAGCTATCCTAGGTGGAATTATTGTTGGACACTGACCAAGTGAAAGTTTTTGGGGTTTCTTACCCGCTCTTACTTTTTACCAGGAAACATTGTAGGACTCCCTTTGGAGACATCAATGCCGAAAGTTACATTCATGCTGAAACCTAACCTTACTACTGTGGCTGTTGGATGTCTATTTATATCCATGCCTTATTTTTTGCTTATAAGAATTTACCCTAATGGTGACCCTTAATTTTGAGGTCCCTTATACTGGTATTATGACATCACTCGCCTTGATTTGTTTACATAATCATACAATTAGCTTCATATTCGGACTCTGCTATTCTGTTGTGAGCTTAAAGCCTGCTGGTACACATGCAACATTCCGGCGCTGCAATTAAGGAACTGCAATTGTGAATATTTATTGAAAAATTGGTTCATTTAGGAGAAGAAATAATGATTAATAACGAGCAAAATATCGAATAAAAAATGTCTAAGGCTAGATCAAAAAATACAAATATTCTAGATGGAGGAAATATTTGTCAAAAATTAGGAATTCTGTCTGTAGACCGGCTGTATAAATATGCCATGAAAACAGGAAACTCTTTTTATGACAAATATAAAATAACTGATTTAAAGAAAAAAGAATTACAATTACAGGACAATATTAAAAATATCAACAAAAACATTTGATACAAATCAAGGTAGAAGAAAATTGTAGGTTACCGTACCTCTCATTTTTAATAAAATTATTAAAGATTTAAAAATAATACAGTAAGTAAATGCTGTGAAAAGGGAGAATAAAAGACTGGTTATTATGCAAAATGTATTAGGGCTTGAAACAAAACATGACACAATATATGCAAACACAGTAATCAACCCAAAGGTTGGTTTAGTAGGTGATGGCAGAGTTCACCCAGTACTAAGCCCGACGGCATGTGAATATTCACACATCAGGGTAGGGGGGCCAGTTCCTTTCCCTGTACCGGTTATGGTTTCCCAGAAAGATCTGGTACCCAAAAAATCACATAGCTTGGATGGAGTTCCAGGTGCTCAGTGCCTTGCCCAGGATTCTAACCCGGGACCCTACTCTCAGTAGTTAAACGCTCTACCCCCTGGACTACTGCGACCCACCACACCGGCAACACAATATATGTAGCTTATAATTGAATGCACTTTAAGCTATCATTTTTGTTTATGTGGCACTTGTTGTCAAGCTAGAACTAACTGGCTTAGAAGGACCAGAATGAGTATTCCATGCATAAATTTTTCATCTATACTACTATTGTATCATGAACATATTACTATGGTATATGATAAAGATTGTTTGTAATTGTATGTTGTATTGATTACCTTATTTCTTTGTACATCATAAATGATGAAGATTATACTACAATTGTAAATTATTAATAAATTAAATAAATTAATAGTTGTATGCAAAAAAACATCATAATTACTGACACAGATGTAATAGATATATTATTAAGGATGATAGTTGAAAAGGTAAGAGCCTTGGGTAGAGAGTATTGGGACAGCAAATATCATTTAAACTGCCATTGAAATGTTGAACTTACTTGGAGGAGCTTCACATGCTCATGTAACTAACTCATTTTAGCTGCTAAAATCACTGCTTCAAAAATTTGGTTGGGTGCAATGTAAAATTAGCTGCAATTAATTAGCAGAACATGTGAATTCCACTTCAAAGTTTTTGTGTTTCCCTTTGTGGCCTACAACATCACTCTAGAGAATATCAAATTTGCACTCATTTTACACTCATACACCCTTTGAATTTTGGGATGCTGGAGGAGAATGACAAACAGTCATGGAACCTTAATGTGTTGATTAGGATAGAATGTAATGAAAGGAGGGAGGTAGCATCTGAAATTGTAGGAGGGTTTACTGTAGTCTCAGAGTCATGTTGTACCATCCTGGGTAAGACTTGGAAATATAGCAGTGCTTAATCTGTGTACGTATTCAAAACCAACATCCACTGGTAGATTATCTAAACATTAATAATAATAATAATTAATAATCAATACCAAAGGCTGATTGGGGAATTCTTGGCAGATATGTAGGTTAGGTGGGAAATAAAATACGACCTGCAGACCAAAAGGGAAACCAAAATCAAGGGTGTTCTGTACCCACAATGAGTGGTGCTCTGGTCAGCAACTGTTTCCATGCCAGGGGTGGATGTGTCTGCACTTTGCAGCAGGTACAATATTCAAATACCAACCTATGCTGGAGATTTGAAGCAGGATATGACTCAGAGGAGAACCTCTCCCCGGGAATCATCAGGGCATGTCTGGAGCTAAAAATGCCAACTTGAGAACAATCAGTGACAGGGGTGTAAATAGAAACCCCCCTGTTGGGAGCTGGAACACTGTTCATCCTGAACTTACTACAGCTGAGCACTGATATAAGGTGAACTGCCATTTCCAACCTTACCTGGTCTTGAAGACCTTCAGCTGTAAATTAATAGGACACCATTAAGATAAACAGGTCACCATTAAAAAGACAAGCTAAGGCAACCAATCATCAATTAGTTAAATACCCAATTTGCCAACCTGCCACCACTCCTAGCTGTTCTGTAAGAGCCCCAGGTTTCTGGATAAGTGAGCCAACATTCAGTACCCTCCAGGAAATATAGATCTGGTCCATTTTTGATGAAATGGGTGGTAAATAACAATCCCTCTTGGGAACAGCAGTCCCAAAGAAGGGAGAAAGTGACGAGAGTAGGGGGGAGTGGTTCACTAAAGGATTGGGGGGTGGCTTCCTCCTCTTGTCCTCCACCTACCATTAGGACATCTTATCTACTGCATACTGCCTCCAGAGAATGCACTTCCCTCAGGATGGGCAACAATTGACGCGTGGACTCACCCTCTAAGCCAACAATCATTCCCTGCTCACATGTACCTCTCAAGTATTGTATATTGTAAAATATCCCACTCAAATATCTCCCATGGCATGTTGGGAGGAGATCTGGGTGGCTGAAACCTTCATAAGGTGACACTAACTCATTTACCAACTTTTCACTCATAGTTTTGCTCTCGTATGTGGAGATTTGAATTTAATTGTGAACTTAGCATCCCAATATGCATGCATAACTTTCTAGCACCACTCTGGACCCCATGAATTGCCCACCCTCTCCCCTTCCCTCTGCTTTCATCCCTCCGACTGCTCACGACCACTTCCAGGTGATCTTGATGCTGCACCAGGAGCCAGATCATGGAAGAACCAACTCTTGAGCAGTTGACAGTTCACAATTGTCAATGAAGTAATGCATTTATATCAGGAGCAAAGGCCCAAGTTTATCTGTGATATTTTTAAAACACAAAAATACATATGAAATTCCAGATAATAAAAATGGCTTTTCCATGCACCTCAATATTATTTAGTTTGGCATACTTTCTAACAAATTTCATGCATCCAAAGTACTTATTTCCCACCTATACCTTGTTTATGAGATTGAAAGAAGGCATGGTAAAATGTTAAACATTCTCATTTGAAATATCGAACGTTGAGCTTTCTTAATAAATAAACAGCTTTACTCAATTTATTACAAGATATAATTAATGTGGGTCTCCCAGTTAAATTTTTATCATTATAAATTCCAAGTATTTTAACAGTTTTAATATCAGTTATTTCTTATTTAAGATGCTATATAATATGCTGAGTTTTTTAAATATATAAATATAAATGATTAATATCAAACCCTTCCATAGCCTGTCTTTGGTTAGTGCTAGATGGTAACTTTCCATCTTCTAGATGTTGATATCTTTGAACAAAAGTGGTGTTATCAGCATATAAAACAGATGTAGGTTTCATATTTTAGGGGAAATCATTAATCGTGATGATGAAAAGTACTGTGCCAAGCACAGAATTCTGTGGAATACCATATGTTACTTTAAGAGCTACAGACCCACAGCCATCAAGTTCAGCCAATTGGTGGTGATCATCCAAATATGACCTCATTAGTTTCAATGAAATACCCTTAGCACCATAATATTCTAGCTTTGATAGTAATATTGAATGATTAAAACTGTCGAAAGCCTTACTGAGATCACATAGTGTCAGAGAGACTGATTCCTTCTCTTCAAATGCATTCACGGCATAATTAACTATGGACTCTACAGCCAAAACTATAGGTTTCCCAGATCGAAAGGCATACCGTGATTTGCAAAAGAGATTATTTGACTCAAAAAAATCACTTATGTGATCTTTCATTAGAGCTTAAAAAATTTTACTAAAAATGAGGACTATGGAAACAGGGAATATTCTGGAATATTTTAGAGCTGTTGGAAAATCTCCTGTATCAAAACATAATTTGAGTAATATAGCTACGGGTTCCACAATAAACACAATATTATCCTTGATTAGGATATTTGACAGGCCATAAATATCCTTATTGTTGGATTTCAAAATTTTTTTAACAGTCAATATAATATCTTATAGAGTTACAAAATTCCAACAAAAATTTTAATTATTTTGAGGAAGATTTTACAGCATATTGCCAATATTGGCAGCATTACATTTTGAGAGAACAAATTGTCTTCAAATTCTTATAAGAAAAAAATATTTACAGTTTTACAGATGATTATGCCTCCTGTCTTACCCTATATTCTCTAATACATACCATATCAATTCCCTCCCATGGACTACAACCTTGTCGTGGTGGAAGGGCTTGTGTGTTCCGATGACCCTTAGAGCTGTGCTGGCGAGAGTAATAATAATTGTTCCTGGTAGGGTCACCCATACCAGATAGGTTGAAGGTTAGGAGCCAGATGAAAGGTAGTCCACGCAGCGTCTGTTCCTCAGTGAGGTGGCTGCAATGGCATCTGACCCCAGTGGGGCGGCCATTAAGTGATGGTGTCACGTTAAAAACACTATTGAGGAAGGCAACGAAAACCAAATAAATTATTTTACTCAAGAAAATGATGACAGAAAACATAGAGAAATTGAGTCCTGGCACCTTCTCGACTCAGCCGAAGGGATGTGTACCGTGCCTGGTAGCGGGAGAGATAAGGCTTCCACGGTCATCATCCAACGAAACCCTTGCGGGGCAGAAATAACAACAGCAGAACAGAAGACGTTAGAAGAAGACAAAAGTAGTTAAAATAGGAACATGGAACGTCAGGACAATGTTAAGGACAGAAAAATTAGAGAATATTAAGCGAGAGATGGAAAAAGATTATGTAGATGTTTTAGGCCTATGCGAGGTGAGATGGAAGGATAGCGGGGATTAATGGAGTGATAATTAAAGAGTAATATACAGCGGGGGGACGAGGGCCAACGAGGGGTTGCCGTAATATTAAATAAAGGGGTAGGAAGAAGCGTAGTCAACATAGAGCAAGCAACTGACAGAATCTTACTCGTAGAGAATGAAGATTAGCCGACGAACTTGGTCATCATTCAGGTATTCATGCCACTGAGCAACTACAAGGAGGAAGAAGTCGATTGAATGCGCGATGAAGTAGAGGATATAAGGGCTTGTGTTTCTGCAGGGAAACATTTGATAGTGATGGGGAATTGGAATTTGACGGTAGGCGAAGGAAGAGATGGTGGTGAGGTGGGAGACTATGGGTTAGGCACGAGGAATGAGCGCGGGGAGAAAGCAATTGAATCCTGCAGGAGACAGGGGTTAGTCACACATGGTTTAAACACCACAAAAGGCGTAGGTATACATGGAAAATGCCAGGTGACTCAGAAAGGTATCAATTAGATTATTTTATGGTTAGGTACAGGTTCAGGAACAGTGATAAATGCGCACAGTTTCCCATGAGCGGATGCGGACTCTGACCACAATTTAGTAGTTATGAAATGTAACATCCATTTCAAGAAGATAAGGCAAGAGCGGCGAGTTAGGAAATGGAATTAAGAAGCATTAAATGGATTAACGAGGAAGGAGTATCAGCAGGCTGTAGGAAAAATGATGGATGACGGTGAAGAACTGAGTACTATCTAGGAAAAATGGGAGTGTATCAAGAAAGGGATATCTGATGCCGCAAAAGACACTATAGGAACCGTTAATGGGAAATGGATAAGGAAACCATGGGTAATGGGTGAGATGATTGCAAAGTAGGGTGAGAGAAGAAGATGAAAAAATGTAAACACCGAGTTAGGCAAAATGAAGTACAAAGAGTTAAACAATAAATTGAGAAGGGCCACAAATTAAGCAAGGGAAGAATGGTGGAAAACACAATGCAAGGATATGGAAAGTTTACAGAAGGGTGAAATTGGTGCTCTATACAGCAAGGTTAAGTTATTATCGGGAAGTAAGAAGGCTAGATCTGTGCTAAAAGTTAAAGATAAGTGGGGTAAGATAATAGTTGAACCAGGAAAAATCCAAGAGAGATGGAGGGAATATATAGAAACACTGTATGGTAAAGAACTTAGGTCGACAAGAAAAGGAACATGACGTAGAAGAATATAGCTTAGGTCCAGGCATACTCGACGATGAAAAAGAAAGGGCATTAAAGAAGATGAAAGCAAATAAGGCCGTGGGGGTGGATAACATCCCAGTAGAACTGTTGAAATGTTTAGGAAAATGTAGAAAGAAGACTCTATATGGACTGATTCGTAGCATCTATGAGGAGGGAATCTGGCCGGAAGATTTTGTGAGATCGGTGTTTGTTCCTTTCCAAAAAAGGCAAAGGATACATCATGTGAGGATTACAGAACAATAAGTCTGATAAAACCCCCGCAGCTAAAGTTATTCTCAGGATCATCAACAAAAGGATAGAGAGTAAGGCAAATGATTACTTAGGGGAAGATCAGTTTGGGTTTAGGAAGAGAAGAGGTACACGTGATGGCATTGCAGTAATGAGATCACTAATCGAGAGGAATATAGAATACAATCAGGACGGTTTTGCCTGTTTTAGAGATATCGAAAAAGCATTTGATAGAGTGAATTGGGAAAAATTAATGCGTTTATTGCAGAAAATAGGAATGGATTGGAGGGACAGGAGATTGATCCGCAACCTGTACATGTCTCAGGCTGCTCAGGTGCGAGTGGGGAACGGAGAGACCGGATGGGCAGTGTTAGGAAGAGGTGTAAGGCAGGGTTGACCATTGTCACCGGTGCTGTTCAATGTATATAGTATGTGGATGATATGATTAAAGAGGCATGGGAAGAACTGGAGGTAGGAACGAAAGTCAGAGGGAAATTCGTAAAATCGGTTAAGTTTGCTGATGACCAAGCATTAGTTGTTCAGTCAGCCAAGGGGTTGCAAGCATTGTTGAGTGAATAGGAGGTTCAGTGTGATAAATATGGGATGAGATTCAATATTAATAAAACAAAGGTTATGCTATTTTCCAGAAAGAAAAAGGCTAAGCTAAATATTAAAATAGGGGGGGAAAAAATAGAGCAGGTAAAGCAGTTTACATATCTCGGAACTGTTTTGGCCCATACCGTAAAAGTGGTTGGGACGTAAGGAGAAGAATTGCGCCTGGCAAGGAGGCTTTTTCAAGGAGGAGGGAGTTGATGATGGGGACATTGAGTAGGGATGTTAAGACAAGACTCGTAAAAACTCTGATATGGAGCGTAGCTATGTACGGTGCGGAAACGTGGTCACTGAAGCAGGAGGATAGTTGTAGATTGGAGGCTTTTGAAATGTGGGTGTGGAGAAGGATGGAGAAGGGGAAATGGACCGAAAGGAAAACAAATGAGGAAGTACTGGAGATGGTGGGTGAAGTGAGAGGTTTGTTGAGAGAAATCCTATGGAGGCAGGATAAATGGATGAAAGGAGTATTGAGCGGTAGTGGAAGGTTGAAGAAGGTAATAGAGGGGAGAATGCTGTGCAAGTGAGGAAAGGGCAGGAACAGGATAGGGATGTTGGACGGGATGAAAGGGAGGAAAGAAGTTGATTTACAAAAAATATTTATTTGATAGTTGTGTCCATCCAAAAACCGACCATAACTGGTAGATTACCTAAGAATAACCATATAAATTCATCCTAATTATATTCTCTTTGTCCTTAATCTACTGTTCTTATAATTACATGTCACCCCCTTTAAAATTGATATTAATGATTCATCTTTGCCTAACTTTGTGCAAAATGTACCTTTGATTAGGAGACTACCTTGGAGAAATAGAGAAAAGTAGAACAACAACAAACCATATGGGGTTTTCTGTCAGGAAATTTTGATAGGTTATTGAAAACAGAAAACTGTGCCAATGAGCAAAATGGTATTCTCTGGATGCTAGGGAAGCAAGGAAGGATAAGACTGAATGGAATGAAAGGAGGGAGGTAGTATGTGAAATTAAAGGAGGGTAGGCTGTAGTCTCAGAGTCATGCTGTGCCATGCTTGGTAAGACTTGGAAATATCCACTGGTAGATTATCTGAACATTATTAATAATAATAATTAATAATTTTACCTCGCGGCAGATTGGGGAATTCTTGACAGATATGCAGGGTAGGTGGGAAATAGAATACCACCCGCAAACCAAAAGGGAAACCAAAATCCAGGGTGGTCTGTATTCACAATCAGTGATGGTCTGCAACTGTTATCCCTGCCAGGGGCGGCTGTGCCTGCACTTTGCAGCAGGTACATTATATATCAAACTATGATGGAGATTTGTTGCAAAATATTTCCTAGCACTCTTAGGAGATTGGTCTGGTCACTGGTCAATGATGACCTAATGATATAAAAAATTAAATAAGTATGAAAAACATAGTATATACGATGCAAACAAAAAAAGAAACCCTTCAGATGCATCTGTCATGTCAGAAGGGAACTGAAGAGACTATCAAAAGATAAGGCAAATGTGTTTCCACCACAGTGCGTTTATTACCACAACTATTCAATTACAAAATGGCATCAAGGTAGATAGTGGAGGAGTGTTGCGTAGAGCGAAAAGTCTAGATCCTGCCTAGTGACTAATGGGTGAACACACCACCTCTGGTCTCCGATGTTGTCCTCTGATGGGAGAAGTTGGAAAGGCCAAAAGTTGACAGTAGAAATTAGTGGAATGCAAAATGCTGATAGTAGCCACCACAGATATTAGTATTAAAGATCATCTTCAAAATAAAGTTAGCTGTGACAGCTTTCTGGGATTGCTAATTGGTGAATAATTAGCTGGAACATATTAGGCATTTTTGCAGTGAAATTTTCAGAATTTCTTATGCTGCAAGGAACCTGACAAAGGTAGTAGATAAGGCAGTTTACAAACAGCCTATTTTGGTCAAAATCTAGTCTACTATGCAATTATCTGTTGGGATTGAGCTGTGGCACTGACAATGATTTAATCATGCAAAATATTGTGATTAGATGTATGACCAAAATCCCTTATAGAGAATCATGTACACCTAATTGTATGAATTTTAAAATCTTACCTTTAACATCCTAGGGCATGTACCTATTTTAAAAAATGGGAGTATTAATGATTCTACAAAGTGAAGAAAGGAGGCACACAGGCACATTAATTTGTTGGAGCAATGCACTTCTTCATTAAAAAAAGAATCCCATTATGCTGGCTTAAAAATTTAGAACCATTTACCAGCCGTCCTTTCTGCCACCTAGCATCCGGTGTTCAAACCTAAATTAAGTTAAATTTTAATGAAGAATTGTGTTATGATCTAAATGAATATTTTTTATCGAGGCTTGACAAGATAAATGTACATTTATTACAATCATAACTAAATGTTTTAGACACTTCTTATATTTTACCATTGTTTACAAGACAAATAGATAAAATAAACAAAATAAATGTATGGAAATACAAAAAATTTGATACTGCCAGTAGATGCGGCAACTGCATCTTTATGAAATAGAAAATAGCTTCCTTAGAAAAGGCAGACATGATTAGTTTTATCAATTTATCTCTGAAATCATTTAATTCAGTAAAATGTAGTTTGAGGAATCTTAATCAAAGGTACATATTTCACAAAGTTAGGCAAAGATGAATCATTAATATCAATTTTAAAGGGGGTGACATGTAATTATAAGAACAGTAGATTAAGGACAAAGAGAATATAATTAGGATGAATTTATATGGTTATTCTTAGGTAATCTACCAGTTATGGTCGGTTTTTGGATGGACACAACTATCAAATAAATATTTTTTGTAAATCAACTTCTTTCCTCCCTTTCATCCCGTCCAACATCCCTATCCTGTTCCTGCCCTTTCCTCACTTGCACAGCATTCTCCCCTCTATTACCTTCTTCAACCTTCCACTACCGCTCAATACTCCTTTCATCCATTTATCCTGCCTCCATAGGATTTCTCTCAACAAACCTCTCACTTCACCCACCATCTCCAGTACTTCCTCATTTGTTTTCCTTTCGGTCCATTTCCCCTTCTCCATCCTTCTCCACACCCACATTTCAAAAGCCTCCAATCTACAACTATCCTCCTGCTTCAGTGACCACGTTTCCGCACCGTACATAGCTACGCTCCATATCAGAGCTTTTACGAGTCTTGTCTTAACATCCCTACTCAACGTCCCCATCATCAACTCCCTCCTCCTTGAAAAAGCCTCCTTGCCAGGTGCAATTCTTCTCCTCGTCCCAACCACTTTTACAGTATGGGCCAAAACACTTCCGAGATATGTAAACTGCACTACCTGCTCTATGTTTTCCCCCCCTATTTTAATATTTAGCTTAGCCTTTTTCTTTCTGGAAAATAGCATAACCTTTGTTTTATTAATATTGAATCTCATCCCATATTTATCACACTGAACCTCCTATTCACTCAACAATGCTTGCAACCCCTTGGCTGACTGAACAACTAATGCTTGGTCATCAGCAAACTTAACCGATTTTACGAATTTCCCTCTGACTTTCGTTCCTACCTCCAATTCTTCCCATGCCTCTTTAATCATATCATCCACATACTATATACATTGAACAGCACCGGTGACAATGGTAAACCCTGCCTTACACCTCTTCCTAACACTGCCCATCCGGTCTCTCCGTTCCCCACTCGCACCTGAGCAGCCTGAGACATGTACAGGTTGCGGATCAATCTCCTGTCCCTCCAATCCATTCCTATTTTCTGCAATAAACGCATTAATTTTTCCCAATTCACTCTATCAAATGCTTTTTCGATATCTCTAAAACAGGCAAAACCGTCCTGATTGTATTCTATATTCCTCTCGATTAGTGATCTCATTACTGCAATGCCATCACGTGTACCTCTTCTCTTCCTAAACCCAAACTGATCTTCCCCTAAGTAATCATTTGCCTTACTCTCTATCCTTTTGTTGATGATCCTGAGAATAAATATAGCTGCGTGGGATATCAAACTTATTGTTCTGTAATCCTCATATGATGTATCCTTTGCCTTTTTTGGTAAGGAACAAACACCAATCTCACAAAATCTTCTGGCCAGATTCCCTCCTCATAGATGCTATGGATCAGTCCATATAGAGTCTTCTTTCTACATTTTCCTAAACATTTCAACAGTTCTACTGGGATGTTATCCACCCCCACGGCCTTATTTGCTTTCATCTCCTTTAATGCCCTTTCTATTTCATCGTCGAGTATGCCTGGACCTAAGCTATCTTCTTCTATGTCATGTTCCTTTTCTATGTCTAACCTTGTCGGCCTAAGTTCTTTGCCATACAGTGTTTCTATATATTCCTTCCATCTCTCTTGGATTTATCCTGTTTCAACTATTATCTTACCCCACTTATCTTCAACTGTTACCACAGATCTTGCCTTCTTACTTCCCGATAATAACTTAACCTTGATGTATAGAGCACCAATTTCACCCTTCTTCTGTAAATTTTCCATATCCTCGCATTGCGTTTTTCACCATTCTTCTTTTGCTTTATTTGTGGCCCTTCTCAATTTATTGTTTAACTTTTTGTACTTCATTTTACCTAACTCTGTGTTTACATTTTTCCATCTTCTTCTCCCATTCATCTTTGCAATCATCTCATCCGTTACCCATGGTTTCCTTATCCTTTTCCCGTTAACGGTTCCTATAGTGTCTTTAGCGGCTTCCAATATCCCTTTCTTGATACATTCCCATTTTTCTTCGATAGTACTCAGTTCTTTACCGTCATCCATCATTTTCTCTACAGCCTGCTGATACTCCTTCCTCGTTAGTCCATTTAATTCTTCTAAATTCCATTTCCGAACCCGCCGCCCTTGCCTTATCTTCTTGAAGCGCACGTTACATTTCATAACAACTAAATTGTGGTCAGAGTCCTCATCCGCTCCTGGGAAACTGTGCGAATATATCACACTTTTCCTAAACCTGTGAGTAACCGTAATATAATCTAACTGATGCCTTTCTGAGTCCCCTGGCATTTTACATGTATACCTACGACTTTTGTGGTGTCTAAACCATGTGTTGGTAATGACTAACCCCTGTCTCCTGCAGAATTCAATTGCTTTCTCCCCGCGTATATATATATACATATATGTATGTATATATATACATACATACATATATATATATATATATATATATATATATATATATATATATATATATATATATATATATATATATAGTATATCTGTGTTATATCTTATCTTCCGCAGAAGACGGAGCTCGAGTCCGTCGATATTATCAAGATATTATTGTGAGTGTGTTCTCAGATGTGAAAGTCGGAGGGGAAGTCGTAAAATCGGTTAGGTTTGCTGATGACGAAGCATTAGTTGCTCAGTCAGCCAAGGGGTTGCAAGCATTGTTGAGTGAATTGGAAGTTCAGTGCGATAAATAGGGGATGAGAATCAATATTAATAAAACAAAGGTTATGCGATTTTCCAGAAAGAAAAAGGCTTAGGTAAATATTAAAATAGGCTGGGAAAAAATAGAGCAGGTAGAACAGTTTACATATCTCGGAAGTGTTTTGGACTAATACGGTCAAAGTGGTAGGGACGTAAGGAGAAGAATTGCGCTAGGCAAGGAGGCTTTCTCAAGGAGGAGGGAGTTGATGACGGGGACGTTGAGTAGAGATGTTAAGACAAGATTCGTAAAAACTCTGATATGGAGCGTAGCTATGTACGGCGCGGAAACGTGGTCGCTGAAGCAGGAGGATAGACGTAGATTGGAGGCCTTTGAAATGTGGGTGTGGAGAAGAATGGAGAAGGTTAAATGGACCGAAAGGAAAACAAATGAGGAAGTACTAGAGATGGTGGGTGAGGAGAGGGGTTTGTTGATAGAAATCGTATGGAGGCAGGAAAAATGGATGAAAGGCGTATTGAGCGGAAGTGGAATGTTGAGGAGGGTAATAGGGGGGAGAATGTTGGGCAAGCGAGGTAAGGGTAGGAACAGGATAGGGATGTTGGACGGGATGAAGGGAGGAAAGAAGTACACCGAGATGAAGAGGGACCTGATATAGATTAGTTTGCTAGGTGGGGAGGCACAAAATGTTTATTTGATAGTTGTGTCCATCCAAAAACCTACCTTAACCGGTAGATTACCTAATACTAAAAAATAATATATTTCAACACAGAAACATAAAAGTAGGACACTCACAGTAAGTATTGACATTTCGAAGGCCCAGCCATCGTCAATTGATACTTTGTCATACATACATCGAAAAGTCAATAAATACTGTGAGTGTCCTACTTTTATGTTTCTGTGTTTTGAATAATTTTTATCCGTGTGTTTGTGCTTCGCCGGAGAGCATCAATTTCAAAGATATATGTATGTACAGAACTTAATTATAAATTAGGAGTTCTGTTCCCAATTCCTCTTGAGAAAGGTGGTTGGACCACTGAAAATTCGAGAACCAGTGAGTCCCTCTTTTGTGTGTTTTGGTTTCTGTGTTTGTTATGACTATTATTGAATTTACATTATTGTACACGTTCGTGGGTTTTCCAAGAAAGTGACTATATATATATATATATATATATATATATATATATATATATATATATATATATATATATATATATATATATATATATATATATATATATATAAGATATTTTGTGAAGCAGGGTTTTCTTAAAATATAGTAAATACTTATCAACAATTAATAATACCTTTAATAATTTATTATACAACTATAATATGTTTTCAAATATTTTTAATGAATGGCATTATCCAGTTTAATGACACAAACTTAGAAAGAATATAATGTTTCCAGGAATTTTAGATGTGCAAGTGATATGTTTGTCTTGAGCACTCCGTTTTGCATACCTTACGTATTATGACAACGTCAGAGACAAATCACATGTTGTACAGACAGTAAAGCTTCCTGTGGTTACAATGTTGCAGATTAGCAAACAAAGTTGAGGAAAAAGAAAGGAAAAGAATAAGGATGTAATGTCTATCACCACAAATTTTATTGACTAATGATTTAGATACAATTTTACATACAACATCTGGATATCTACTTTCTTAGTCACTCATTGCCAATAAATGTTACCTTGTGGAGATGTAAAATGAAATAAACAATTCTGACTGCAGCAAAACAACAAATTTTGATCTCAAATTGCGAGAAAATATTTAATAGAATATTAATAATCATTGAAGGATTCAAAACATTAGAGCTACGTATCTGCCTATTATTAATCATTTCTAAACTTATCATTATCATTCATTCTAATATGTAATTACTTTAAAAGTTTAGGCATGTAGGATTGCTGATTTGCTCTATGATTTTACCAAGCATGACTGCTATGGTAGCATACAGATTGCAGTCTTCAATGGGTGTATCAGTCAACATCTCTAGCTTATATTGACTAACTAAAATTGTATACTCATTTGGGAATGAATGACCTAGGAATGAATGCAAAAGGAAACTAAAAAACAAATTCTATGGATAAATCCATTGCGGTAAAAACTTTTGAAAAAAAAGAAAAGAAAAAGGCTTGGCAATCTTCATAGCTCAAGTTATTAAGGGCTGTAAGGAGCCATCTTATGGTGAACCTGGTAGTCCTTATGGTGGACAACCTGGTAAGCTCCCAGAGTGGCCGCCATGGGAGCCCACTTGTGGTTTCCAAAGAGAGCCTGCTGGCCAGCCTCCTGGTGAACCTTCGGGTTGGCCTTCGGGCAGAACTCATGGTGGGTCTCCTAAGGATGTTCTCAGGGTCCAGGCTTGAGTCCAACCGCAGATCCCAGCTTGTTTCCAGGCCCGGATCCAGGCTTGTCTCCTGGCCGCGATCCAGGCTTGTCTCCAGGCCCGGATCCAGCCTTGTCTCCCGCCCCGGATCCAGGCTTGTCTCCAGCCCCGGATCCAGGCTTGTCCCCAGACCCAGATCCAGGCTTGTCTCCAGACCCGGATCCAGGCTTGTCTCCAGCCCCAGATACAGGCTTGTCGCCAGCCCCGGATCCAGACTTGTCTCCCGCCCCGGATCCAGGCTTGTCTCCAGACCCAGATCCAGGCTTGTCGCCAGCCCCGGATCCAGACTTGTCTCCAGCCCCGGATCCAGGCTTGTCTCCTGACCCAGATCCAGGCTTATCTCCAGCCCCGGATCCAGGCTTGTCTCCAGACCCGGATCCAGGCTTATCTCCAGCCCCGGATCCAGGCTTGTCTCCAGCTCCGGATCCAGACTTGTCTCCAGACCCGGATCCAGGTTTGTCTCCAGACCCGGATCCAGGCTTGTCTCCAGATCCGGATCCAGGCTTGTCTCCAGACCCGGATCCAGGCTTGTCTCCAGGCCCGGATTCAGGCTTGTCTCCAGACCCGGATCCAGGCTTGTCTCCAGAACCGGATCCCGGTTTGTCATCAGACCCGGATCCAGGCTTGTCTCCAGCCCCGGATCCAGGCTTGTCTCCAGACCCAGATCCAGGTTTATCTCCAGCCCCGGATCCAGGCTTGTCTCCAGACCCGGATCCAGGCTTGTCTCCAGCCCCTGATCCAGGCTTGTCTCCAGCCCCCGATCCAGGCTTGTCTCCAGAGCCGGATCCAGGCTTGTCTCCAGACCCGGATCCAGGCTTGTCTCCAGACACGGATCCAGGCTTGTCTCCAGGCCCGGATTCAGGCTTGTCTCCAGACCCGGATCCAGGCTTGCCTCCAGACCCGGATCCCGGTTTGTCACCAGACCCGGATCCAGGCTTGTCTCCAGACCCGGATCCAGGCTTATCTCCAGCCCCGGATCCAGGCTTGTCTCCAGCTCCGGATCCAGACTTGTCTCCAGCCCCGGATCCAGGCTTGTCTCCAGCTCCGGATCCAGACTTGTCTCCAGATCCGGATCCAGGCTTATCTCCAGGCTCATGTCCAGGCTTGTCTCCAGGCCCGGATCCAGGCTTGTCTCCAGGTCCGGATCCAGGCTTGTCTCCAGACCCGGAGCCAGGCTTATCTCCAGCCCCGGATCCAGGCTTGTCTCCAGCTCCGGATCCAGACTTGTCTCCAGACCCGGATCCAGGTTTGTCTCCAGACCCGGATCCAGGCTTGTCTCCAGATCCGGATCCAGGCTTGTCTCCAGACCCGGATCCAGGCTTGTCTCCAGGCCCGGATTCAGGCTTGTCTCCAGACCCGGATCCAGGCTTGTCTCCAGAACCGGATCCCGGTTTGTCATCAGACCCGGATCCAGGCTTGTCTCCAGACCCGGATCCAGGCTTATCTCCAGCCCCGGATCCAGGCTTATCTCCAGACCCGGATCCAGGCTTGTCTCCAGCCCCGGATCCAGGCTTGTCTCCAGACCCTGATCCAGGCTTTTCTCCAGCCCCGGATCCAGGCTTGTCTTCAGACCCGGATCCATGCTTATCTCCAGGCTCATGTCCAGGCTTGTCTCCAGGCCCGGATCCAGGCTTGTCTCCAGGTCCGGATCCAGGCTTGTCTCCAGACCCGGAGCCAGGCTTGTGTCCAGGCCCATGTCCAGGATTGCCTCCAGTCCCGGATCCAGGCTTTTCTCCAGCCCCGGATCCAGGCTTGTCTCCAGTCCCGGATCCATGCTTGTCTCCAGGCTCATGTCCAGGCTTGTCTCCAGGTCCGGATTCAGTCTTGTCTCCAGACCCGGAGCCCGGCTTGTGTCCAGGCCCATGTCCAGGCTTGTTTCCAGGCTTGTGTCCTGGCTTGTCTCCAGGACCATGTCCAGGCTTGTGTCCAGGCTTGTGTCCAGGCTTGTGTCCAGGTTTGTTTCCCAGTCCATGTTCCCCAGGCCCTTTTTGGTTATTTAATGGGCAATGGTTTTTCTTGGGGCGATAGGCCTTCCATGGTCTTAGGTCAAGCTGTGGGATATGTTTGCAATGCTTCAGTGGATTCCTGAAGAGGGTAAAAGAGATTACCCTCAGTTGGAAGACAAATCGCCTAGCTTTCATCTCTAGCCGATAGATCCTTTTTTCAGAGAGACCGTAAATAATGATACATAGCCGTGGCAATGGCTGATTTTCTATTTAGTCGTATGTTCCTAGAATTGGCATTGTTGGGTATGTATTTACATTTGACTAGAGGAAGGAAATTGAATCGCAATTACGATTTTTCTTTCGGACTCAAATTTCCACACGAAAACGAGTCACATTCTAAGGATGCATCACATCTATAGTTTCTTAGGTCAAATGAGGTTAGCAGATTAATTAGCTTTTGGTATCATTAAACAGTTCGATGAATACATTGCTTTCACCATCTTGTTTATGTTAAAATTCTGCCTTCTATGAAATTGAAATTATTAGCTAAGAAGCAACCTTGTGACTTCAGTGGTTTGGTTAATACTAAAAATTGGGACCTTGCCTCTGCTCCACGTTACTCTCCTTATTCACAATCATTCAAAGAAACTGCGGGAGTTCCGCAACAGAAACTTTTAACTGAGTAATCCTCCAAGTGTGCATTACAATGCAACAATTTCAGAGTGTTAACATCATGCATTTTCGCCAGGTTTTTGCCAAGATAAAACACCCGAGTGTTTAAAGTTGGCTTTAACTTTGGAGACTGTAGCGCTTCGCGCACGACTGAGAATGCTTGTAATTTTGCATGTACGGCATTCCGTCAGAGCATCTCATTCCATCAAAGCCCCCAAAACTTCAGTTTAGATAGCTTAATTGGCTGAAGCACTCTGTCGGACATCGACGGATCGTGGTTCGAATCCTGGTCAATTGGAATAATTTTTGCACTATGAAATTGTTGCGTGTCCACTTACAATCATTACTCACCTTTTGCTGATGATGCTGAAGGCGTCCTCCTGCATGTACTCCAAATCCTCGAGGTTGGCACAGAGAAGGCTCGACAGGGTGACCTTCATGATGGCCTTGAGCTGGGCTGTAAGAGAATGAAATCCTTTGATCATGCACTTTTCCTGTAGTTCTTACACCACCATGCTATAATTGATGTCCATCTTCTGAAAAGCATTAGTAAGATGACGATTTATTTGAAGGAATCCTTCGCCATGAAAGACAGTCCTCATTTTGTAAAAATTGACTTACGTAATTTAAGGACCAATGCATTTTTTAAATACTTTAAGACCATGAATAACTCTCCATTCTCGGGATGCCACCGCGTAGGATGTTTTTTGGACTTTAAGACTATTCACGATTACATGCCCAAGTAAGTAGTTATGAAAGACAAATGGCGATATTTTTCTACTGTTACCAAACTCTAAAGAGGGATGTTAGTACTGATTGGTCTAATTGCATGATGCTATTATTTCTTAAATGCGAGTTTATTTGCATTATTTTCATATTCACATACTACTCTGTAATTATCAACAGCATTGATAACAGGCGGTGGTGACCGACTTTTTAGATAATAGTTTTAGTTAGAGAAATAATTCCTGACAGCCCATCAGTTTACTTGGGGAAGAAATGAACTCAAATAGCACGCGATAATATTGCTCAGTCAAATAAAGAACTCGGGCTATTGACGATTGTTTAATATTTGACACATGTCAGTGCTGAGGAATAGTGTTGAATCATAGCAGACTTCTTAGAGATTTTCATTGAAAAAACTTTTTCCATGAACGTTTTTCTTCGACCAGAGCTGACACCAAAAATCCCCTCAGATTATTTCACATTAGATTCTAATTTACAATTAAAATAGCTTTGTTTATCACCTGCCTACTCCCGCTTTCCTCAACAAAAACTCTCTTTACCCAACGGATTTTTTATAGAAGTTATTATTACTCCTTAAAGATGATTAAAATACAATTATGTAATCAAAATGTTCCGAGTACCATGAAAACGTATGATATGTATCAGACAGCTATTGATGCTTCTTCATGATTCGTGATTCATCGAGTTCTCGGCTCCACAGTTCCGATATTTACATGCATAAATACACTGACCCCTGGTTTACCACTGGATAGATTACCTTTTTGATATATCTACTTTACAATCGATACCAATTACTTTTTCTTTAGTAAACACATTTCCTTTTTTCTACACAGTATTAAGTTACGACTCATTGCACTTCCTTTGTCTCGATTGAAATTTATGCATTTATACTGAAAACCAAAACCACGCCCGTCTTTTAATATCACCTCACATAGCGTTAACATAACTCTCTAAATCAATATTTACTCCTAACATTCTGTCTCCTAATGACATACGAATATTTCAATCCCTTGCACTAACTGTAGCGGGATGTAGGGAGACAATCTGAATCTCTGTCACTCCTGAGGGAGGGAACGAAAATTGGTACAGCGGAATGTAGTCATGTATTCATGAATAAAATATTTGACATGTCTTTCAAGATATCTTAAGTTTGCTGAGGCCTTAACATTATAGCCACGACTAATGTTTACTATATTACCGCGACTAATGTTTAAACCTGAAACCATAATTATCTATGGATGAACTACCACAAGGCAGTGGTGGGTACCTCGTGCAATAAAAAAGGCCCAATGGAGACTATTTCCTCAGCCCTTGATGCTTTCCCTTTACAAATACTTTACATAATTCACTTCAATGAGAAAACTTCGTCAAGAATGTATGAATTGATAGCTAGAGTTGCGAAATCTAGCGTGGTTTGAAAGGGTAGCAGTATACCGTACGTGACACTAATCAATTTCATTTTTACCTTTGGTGAACTTCCCGGGTCCTTGGGCATGATCGAAGAAGTACTTGTCACCCGCCATCCAGCGGAAGAACTGCTCCGCGATGATGCAGCCGAAGGTGGGGCCCACGAGGCCTGAGACGTCCCCGTCCACGCATTGGTCCTCCAGTGACCCGCCTACCAGCAGATCCACGTCATTCGCTGAACGGTAAAGGTTCTTCAGCTGCATGATGCTCTGTGTTTTAGAGAAGGCGAGGCTACTTGTTAAATTGAGTCCTGAGATTCAATTAGGCATAGATGATGGAAGAAAGACATCATCACTTAACACAAAGAAAAACAGTATTCTAGAACTGTTTCCCACCAGCGATTATCTTCTGCCAATGGCGTATCTTCAGTAATGCCGCGATTGTTAAAAAGATTTAGGATATATTGAATTGGTGGGTAGTCATTGGACATTACTATTAGGTGATGGTGAATCACACAGATTCTCAAATCAACGCAGGAGTTCGTAGCGACTGGTTATGATTCCACTCTTGGCCTCCCCGCAAGAAGCAATCTCCCTCTCCCATTAAGGTAACATTTAAGAAATCCTTGAAGCGATGTTAAAAATTTTAACTGTTAAAACCACCAAGGGACGTGGGCAAAAGCTTTGTCGAGTTCACGGAATAAATGTTCATATATCCAATGCTTGATTTTATTAAACTTGTCGTTCGATCCCTGCCATGGGATGGGGAAATACCTTTTCAGACATGACGTCTTTGAAATGCTCAAAGTCCTTGCCCCTGGAGAGTCCGCACATCTCTCGCATATCGTTGTAAGTGGGCAACCCATGGTCCCTGCCCCTCTGGATGTCTATGCTTATTAGGTCCTGTCCGTAGGGCTTCTTTATCTTGAACAACTTATTCGTGACCTGGAAAAGAAACGGTGTACATCAGTATGAAAACTGACGAAGTGACAGGAAACATTAGCATTACCCTAAGCACTTAAGTAAAGAATCAGGGAGAAATAACTCCCTGCATATGTTATAAATTGTAACACGGATGTATGGGCACAATAAACTCAATTTCGCACATTTTTGGAATGACGACTTGTTGGTAAAATTATATATTTATTTAAAGGATACCATCCAGGTTAGTTAAATTAGATAAGCATTGTGATCCCCACAATCTTTGCTCAAAGTTGAATCCTGGAAAATTTTCCACATTATATACCAAGGATATCAATCGGTATACGAGGATTCATTCCTTTCTGTAAGCTGTCATTGCTTGGGCGTTTACCCAGTAAGGCAGTACCGTCGTACAGGAAGCCCTCAGGATTTAATTTTACACTTCTCCCTCGACTTTTGAGAGTTAATTTGTAATATACATGCCGGTCATTGCAAACGCTGTAACTGAATATATCGCGAAAATAAATGCTTCTGATGATATTCATTCTTTCCAATATGCAGACCTATCCTCATGTAATATTTACTGATATATAATGACACGAAACAGTGCATGTGCGCGCATGGCAGTCCCCTTCCCATCCCCACTTAGCTTGGCCACCAGCGCTTCATTCGTATACGGGGGAGGACAGAAGGTCCGATACTTTTTGAACAGCTCTCGCATGTATGTACCTTTGTGTGTGTGCATATACATATATGTATTATATATATATATATATATATATAATATGTTGGTGCCCTCCCATGGACTACAACCTTGACGTAGTGGAAGGGTTTGTGCGTTCCGATGACCCCTAGAGCTGTGATGGCGGAAGTGATAATAATTGCTCCTGGTAAGGCCACCCATGCCTGATAGATCGAAGGCTAAGGGCCAGACGAAAAGTAGTCCACGCAGCGTCTGTTTCTCTGACCCCGGTGGGGCGGCCATTGGGTAATAAATACACGTTTAAGACACTATAGAGGAAGGCAACGGGAATCCACCTCAATTATATTTGAGGCGGGGACGAGAGCAGACGAGGGAGTGCCTTAATATTAAATAAATAGGTAGGAAGAAGCGCAGTCAGTGTGATAAATTCGCACATCTTTTCGGGAGCAGATGCGTACTCTGACCACAATTTAGTTGGTATGGAATGTAATATCCGTTTCAAAAAGATAAGGCGAGCACGGCGGGATAGGAAATGGAATGTAGAAGCATTAAATAGATTAACAAGGAAGGAGTATCGGAAGGCTGTAGAGAAAATCATGGATGACGGTAAAGAGCTGAGTACTATTGAAGAAAAATGGGATTGCATCAAGAAAGTGAAGTCGAAATACTCAAAAGACGCTATGGGAACCGTTAACGGGAAAAGGGTAAGGAACCGTGGATCACGGATGAAATTATTAAACAAATGGATGAAAGAGGAAGATGACCCGGGGATGAAAGAGGAACGAAGAGCTCGGATGTGCAGTGTTAGGAAGAGGTTGCAAGGGGTTGCAGGAATTGCTCAATGAATTGAAAATTCAGGGCGATAAATATGGGATGAGAATCAATATTAATAAAACAAAGGCTATGTGATTTTCCAGAAAGAAAAAGGCTAAGCTAAATATTAAAATAGGCGGGGAAAAAATAGAGCAGGTAGAACCATTAAGTATCTCGGAAGTTTTTTGGGTCAACGCGGTGAAAGTATTAGGGACGTAAGGAGAAGAATTGCTCTAAGCAAAGGGTTTCACAAAGGGGAAGGAGTTGATGACGGGGACGTTGCGTAGGGAGGTAAAGAAAAGACTCGTCAAAACTTTGATACTGAGCGTAGCTATGTACGGCGCGGAAATGTGGTCACTGAAGCAGGAGGATAGAATTATATTGGAGATATTGGAAATATGGGTGTGGAGAAGAATGGAGAAGGTGAAATGGGCCGAAAAGAAAACAAATGATGAAGTACTAGGTATGGTTGGCGAGGAGAAGGGTTTGTTGGGAGAAATTCTATGGAGGTAGAAAAAATGGATGATAGTCGTATTGAACGGCAGTGGAATGTTGAAGACGGTAATAGAGGGGAGAATGGACAAACGAGGAAAAGACAGGAACAGGATAGGAATGTTCGATTGAGTGAATGGGGGATGGAAGTACACAGAAATGAAGAGGAACCTATTGTAGAATAGGTTGCTGGAATGTGTTTTGTTTGGAGTCACAAAATATCTATTTGATAGTTGTGTCTATCCGTAAACCTTAACCAGTAGATTACCTTATAAATTTTTATTTTATTCTAAGAAAGAAGTACATTAGGTATGTACGTTGTACGTATGTCTTATATGATGTATGTCTGTTTTGTGTCCAATCAAGTAAGCTAATTGGCATTTTATGATTTCGAAAATGGCCAACTATCGGGTCGCTCAGTAAAGAACAGCACTTTTTGGTAGCTTGGATATACAAATGATGGTTGAAAAAAACCATTCATGATCAGAAAAGAGGTTTAAGATTCACCACTTTCGCCGTAATGCTCAAGATAAAATTCCAGGGCCACTGGTGTGAAATGCTCGACTCTCCTCAAAACAGAAAACCGTGGATACCCCAAGGGATATTTCTTACTTGGAAAATGTTTGATCATGTGCTAACTACTAAAATACTGGACGTCGAAGCTGAGTCCTCTAACATTACAAGTAGCTATACATCCCGCAATGGTTCGTTCAAAGCGACATGTCTTCAGCGACGTTAGCATCTGTTACCCCAATCGCTTATCGTAGGTGTGTGTATGTGTGCCCGGTACGAAATCAGTGGTCAGCCTATTTTCTGCACTACACTCCTCTCCTTTCGACCAAAAGAAAGCCGTCATAAGCTAGTTAATAGAGCCTTCAAACACTCCAACCACCATTCAATCATACGCCCTCAATTGCTGCACGATTGCATGCTATGTTCCTAAATAGTTTAACATCCTTCCGAGACCTCCGCATAAATACTAGGGCAGCCTTTGCTCTTTCCGTGTTATGACTGAGTAGCAAACGTCTCTCGCGTCCAATGCCTCCTCCTTGCTTACCCAACAATGACTCTAGTTTAGTGATTGGGTCCACTCTTAACGTTCGACCACCTCTAAAACAAAATCAGCTTCACCTTTCTGGGCATGCCCTAATCAACGCCTTGGTAATCTCCTGTATCCGTGTGAATAAGGACTCAATTCAAGCAAAATTATTCAACGGTGGATCCGTTTGGAATGATCACTTGTACTGACCTCCTTGGTAACGAAGCTGTCTGCGCTCTGTGCTGGCTGGTTGGTCATCCCCCGAAACACGGACGTCAGGACGTCGGGCTTCTCCAACAAGGTGGACAAGAATTGGATGTCACTTAAGTCGTAGGTCTTAATTGGACATCTGCCCTCCCCTTGGGTCCTGAAGTTGCAAGAGGCGGATTAAGAGAGGAGAAAGGTAAGAATATGAATAACTATGTATATGTTTACATGTAAATTTCATATATATATATATGAGTATATGAAGGGGTGCAAATACTGGTCTGTAGTACCCCAAATCCCTACTTGCGAACTTTGTGGGAGAGCATTTTGAGTGAGTACGAGGACGTTAAACTGCGTACTCCCAGGCGCCTTTCGACAAAAGTAGGCTAATACCGATGACGAGTTTCTCTCAACTATTCAACCATTCCTGATCATCCTATGGCCCAAATAACCTGAGCTGTCCGTCGCCTCCCTAACAAAACTAAAAAAAATATGAAGGGAATTAAGGTATCACAAATATTTCACAAATTGTTCAACTTAAATAACATCTGACGTAATTTTATTTTTGAAATACACACGGTGGACTCAATCACGATATTCTTAATTATCTAGAAATACCGCCAACTTCGGTGATAAATAATTTATTAAAAACAGAGGAGTCGAATAAAAGCATGAGAATGCTCTGGTTTTCATATAAAGCTATGTTTTTCTCTAATCCCTTACGATCCATGTTTAGTACTTCCATCTGTTCATTGTCAACACCTGACCAGAACTTTACAAGCGTAATATAGATTTTTAAAAATTATAATTACCATGCAATATTTTTAAATGTTTGAATACAAGAGTTAATGCTAAAACGACTTCGCCAATTCCACACTTTAATAAATAAAAATGTACCGTTTACTTTGCAGTACCTTCGCATAGGACGTAGGTGCTTCGGGATTATCTTCAATTGATTATACCAATCTTCCTTTCCAACTTTATGTAGGAACTAGTGCAAACCTTTCCTCCTTTTTTCCAAAATCAATAAAGCGTCCGCGTCTGCCGCAGACCATAATCACCTTACCTTTTAGAGGTTCCCTCTTTGAAATCTCCTCTAGCCCTTTAAGTAGAATCACTGTCAGATCACGAGGACCCAAAAAAAGGGCACACGACACTATGGTGTGTCCTATTCACGCAAAATAAGGAGCACCCGCTCAACGAATATTTAACAAAACCGATAACTAGACATTGAATCTCAATCCTCCTAACCTTTATAAATCTAAAAAAAGCCGCATTCTTGCCTAAAAAAATTCATTAAAGCCTTTTCAAGAGATCGATAATTGCCCGAAATTGTCTAGCTTTAGGTTAATACTCAACGAATAAAAGAAAGTTATATCTTCTTCATTACAATATAATTTAATAAGCATAAAATAACCAAGACTGGAATAAATCGGACAGTAATATGTATCATTCACAATTATTTAGAGGGGAAATTTCTGACTTCGGTAAAAAACTGAGTTGAGTATGATTGAATATTATATTAGTTTCCATAATGGATAATGCTTTTTTGCTTGTTTCCCAGATTTTCATGGGATTTTTTAAAATCAATTTCGTAGCCAAAATAATCTAAATTACCCTCGATAACGCCTCAAATAATTTACGCACATGCTGGTCAGAGTTCTTTGACCCAGGGCGGATTCCATGTTTCTCCATATTTCAAACAGAACTGTTGCCGCCCATCTTACTTTGGGGAAATATTTCGTCATATCTAGATTCTACTCTTCTAAATGGCGATATTTCATTCAGAAATACCTCCGCCGTATCCTCTTATTTTTATATTTATTTTTACATTGTTTTTCGGAGGGTTGGCTATAATTCATTCAAGCCACAGCATGTCCTAACAGCATACTATACGTAACGACGATGGAGTGTTGTGGCTACTCACTGAATTTGTCCTTCGATAAGGGTGTGCAGATATCGGAAAGCAGCCGTGGAGAAGACACTCATGCTTGAAGGGTTGACACTTGCGTTGTACGATCCCGCGCCGCCTGGCCCCTTGGCTCCCACCACTAAGTCCATCCTCTCTAGAATATTCTTGCCTGGTGGAACAAAAGAGAATGGGTTTAAGTTTCAATTTACCGTTTTTCCTCTCGGATGTCACCACAGAAAAAAAATAAAAACACATGTATCCCATTGAAAGTTCTCCAGTACGACTTAAACGATTCGGAAATATCTCAACTCGCAAATCATACTACTAATTATATATGGTTCAAGGACGAACACAGAAAAGGTGGGGAAGGCGGATTTTACACTCGTGGTCTGCTTGAATCCGCCTTCCCCACCTCTGCGACTGTCCTTCTTCATTCCGTTCCGCAGACCTAACCTATACCTGCCTCTCCCTCTTTTGCCTATTATTCTACCCTCTATCAGAGTTTTCCTATTGCCAATCAAAATACTTTACATCGCTCCTTATTCCTTTCAATTGCTTCTAGTGAACCCCTCTCCACCTCTACCTTAGCTAGTACTTCCTCATTTCTTTTCTTTGCCCGTTTCACATAATACCGAACCCCATAACAATTGTTCATCAAAATTATCTTCAGTTGTTTACTCAGCGTGCCTGCCAACAATTTCATCTTTTTGGAAGATTTTATACCTAGCGTAATTCATCTCTTTACGTCCGTTCTACTTTGACCATTTTGCTCCAAAACAATTCCGAGATACGTTAACAGTTCCATTTACTCTACCTTAGTTTTAGTTTTAACCTTTCTATTTTAAAGTTAGGTTAACTTTTCTCTTTCGGGAAATTCGTTTAACCTTTGTTTTATTTGTATTGTTTCTCATTCCTTATCTATCGCGCTGAAATTCTAATTCGCGCAACAATGCTTGCAAACCCTTGGGTAACTGACAAACTAAAGCTTAGTGATCAGCAAACCTAACTCATTTTACGAATTCCCCTCCGACTTTTATTCCTACCTCCAGTTCATCCCATGCCTCTTTAATCATTTCATCCACATATACGTTGAACAGCACCGGTATAAATGGAAAAACCTGCATTGTACCCCTCTTCCTAACACTATCCACTCAGACCCTCTGTTCCCCATTCGGACCTGAGCAGCCTGAGACATGTACAGGTTGCGGGCTAGCTTCCTGTTCCTTTAGTGTATTCTTTTTTTCTCTAATACACTAAGTAGTTTATCCTTATTAACTCTATCAACGTCTTTTCATTGTCCACGAAACAGGTAAAAACTTATTTTATCCATATTTTTCTCTATTAGAGATCTCATTGCTTAAATGACATCGCGGGTGCCTCTTCCCTCCATGAACCAAAACTGATCATCACCTAAGTAATCATTTCCCCTCCTCCCCATCTTTTGTTCATGATCGGCGCGATGTCAAGAGGTGATTGCGAGTATAACATGAAATAAACCTTATAGACTTAGGGTCACCCTCTTTCCATGACCATTGCTTGTTCGAAATAATTTCGAAAGCCCGCAACTCTTAACCCAATCCATTAAATTGTGTAATTTCCCATTCCATATCATTTCTTACTTTATCTCTCGTCGTTCTGTGGCATTCGGGATAATCTTGATATCCACATACGTGAAAAAAGAACGCAATGAATAATTGGCCAAAATAGATAGAAAGAGGTCTTTATTTGGGCATTATTTTATAAATAGATGTATGCACGTGAAGAAGGAAGCAGATGGTGGTGCATTTTTAATGCGGGAGAATGGGAGAAAAAACAATAAAATAATGGGATAATACTTATTATTCCAAATTTGACCAAGTACCTTTAATGATTAAATCCGCCTTTTTCGTTTAGAATATTATATTTAAAAAACAATCAAAACATATGACTTTTGCGGATAATGATATTCTTTCGGAGTCTCCAGCAAACGGTAAACGATTGTGGAGTGTGTGGTGGAAGTCGCACCCTTCCGCTACATTCAAGACGGCCCACTAAAAACTCGCCTGTCCCGGTTGCAGCGGGGTGACGTACTCGTCTACCAACTTTGAGGGCGCAGGTTTCATGCCATCCTGGGCGGGTTTTATTTAACGTAGGGCTGGGGAGTTTGTAATTTTCTTCAATGTCTAGGGGTTAAGTGGAGTAAGGTACTATTAAGTATCAATCACTGCCCAATAAAGCCATTAACTGGATAAGCAAATAATTAACGATGTGTCATACCTTCTCAGGTCAACTAACTCGCTCATTAAATCCTCAGCCATTCTCATAGTCACTACAATTTCCTTCAAAAAGCCATGATATAAAAATGTCCAATTTTGAAATCCCATTTCCTGTCCCTCTTTTTCTCTAATCCTACTCCTTCTTAACTTCCAGAAGTTTAGCCTATATCCTACCTATTCTTCTGGTTGTTCCCTGCATCCTACCTTGGTCAAAATATCCCTTTATCACGGTATCTCTTCATTATGGGGTCAATAATCACCAAGGGCTAGTAAATACCCAGCATTCCACAATTTTCCTCTCCTGGGTCAAACCTCTCCATTTAACCCCACACGTCCAAAACCTTTATTAACCGTCACGTTCCATTCACCACCTTCCTCTCATTTCAACCTTTCCCGCGATTCCTTATGTCCGTAGAAGACTATGGTTGTATCACCATAAGTTTAGGAATATGTGTGTCCATTAATATATTTTTTATCCAAATTTGTGTTGGCCATTGTAACCTACCATTAGGCCTATTTGAGGAACGTAGCCATTATATTGTCAAAGAATAGACGCTCAATGCTCCTTCTCAATGCCCTCAATCTTCTTTAATCCTCACACCTTCAGTCGTTTTAGTGGCCCACGATGCAAAGCAACATTAGCGTAAGGGAGCGGGATGGGATAGCTTCTTACAATCTGCGCAACTCACCGACTATCTTGGGCAGATAGTCTTTATACGTAATGGCCTGGAAAATGGCGGTGACTATCCTCCGGGTCTCCTGGAACAGCCGCTCGTCGTCCCAGTGGGGCTGCATGTCACTCAGTCGCCTCGCCACCCGATTGTGCTCCCGAATGAGCACCACGTGGTGCGACGCCAGCCAGGGGTGATCGTTCACCCTTTCGTCACCTAAGACCATAGCCAAGGAAGAAAAACATTAAGAGAACCCTGCTAAATCTGTCTATTAATTTCATGGGAATAAAAGCATACTTCCTCCCAGGTTCCCCATACTTAACCGAACTATTCCTACTTTCTACGGCGGCAGGAGGCAGACACATATTCTATTGTTTCAGGCTTCACTTTGTGGAAGTATTTAATATCTATACTAAAAAGAAAGACTTGTACTTTTCCACAGATTTTATTAAATGGTACAACGCGTTTCAACGACTTGCGGCATCATCTGTATCTGTTGATGCCGCAAGTCGGTGAACCGCATTGTACCATTTAATAAAATCTGTGGAAAAGTACAAGTCTTTCTTTTAAGTAAGGAGGTAGACAAGCAATCGGAATGAACTCACCCGTCAGGTAGCAGACGTTGTCCTTGCTGGACCTCTTGCGGCAGAGTTCTAGAAATTCATCCAGGAGCAGCGGGAACTCCTGGCCGATCTTGATCTCTTCCGATGACGAGGAGGAAGATGACGATGAAGAAGATAAGAAATCCCAATCTCCACCGTGGCTTCCAGAGCTTTCCCCGTGTTCTCGCGTTCCATCTTCATAATCTCCGGGCGGGTTGTGGTCGGGCTATGTGAGAGGCGAGAGAGTTACTGCACCAAAAGAAACATCTAGGAAATAGGGTGTTCATTACAAGGTTGAATTTGCCTTGATTACTTCATTCTAATCTCCATTTCATTATGATTGCACCTCCAGGCAGTCATAAGAGCTAAATAAAAACAAAGTAACATATTAATTGAATTTAACACGGCCGTGCAAAGCACAATACATGTATGAAAGATATCTTTTGGCAGAGTTTGAAGAAAGTATTAAGATTACCAAAATCGTGAAGAATTTTTTTTTACCACTGTTTTACTTTTCCAGGTAAGGATACTCATTATTAGTCCACGCAAAAATAATATGCATTGGCAAAGAATGCTGAATTTATGAAGCGAAAAACATTGCATAAAACCAAATAATAAATACCCTTGCCAAGGCGGAACTTATCTTTCCTTGTGTTCAAAGAAAAAAAAACAAAAATTAATGGCCATAAATAGTATTTCCCCCGCACAGTTCGCAGTAGCTAAAGATTTAAGGTGGTGGTCGATCCCATTTATGGGAGATATAGCATATAGGATTACCAACTGCCTAACCACCTCACTCAAAGGAGCCTTTTACACACCCTTAACCCTATCCAAACTTCTAGTCCATGCTAAAGACAGAGCCTTCTTAAATCAGGTCTTTGTAAACTGAAATGCAAGAGTTGCAACACCGTTTATGTTGGTCAGACAGGGAGTAATGTCAAGTTATGAGCCAAGGAACACGCAAGGTGTCACAAAAAAAAAGAATACAAACTCTCTCTTAGCTAAGCGCCTACTAGAATTTGAGCACAGCAGTGATTTTGTCCCAGAACTATTACACATACTTCCAAAGGAATAAAAATGGATGCTCTTGAGCAAATGGGTATAATGAGGCACTTAGCAAACCCCAACGCGACACTTTGTAACGAGGATTTGTTCCCGTCCCCCTCCCCAGTGCTCTCCGAGAAATTAGGCGAGAAATGGTCAAACCTCATATCTCAACGCACCCGATCGCCCCCACCCCTCTCAGGCCCTCCTTCTGCCCGCTACCACTCTGTCCTGAGCGTATATAGTATTCTCGCAGTTTGGTAAAAGATTTGGTGTTTTCCCGGCGTATCAGCTGCGTACATTCTCATGGTGAAACCAGATCCGACGGACGGCCAATGGGAAGGTGTCCCGATACGCGCCACTCCACGGACCAATCACAAGACACCTGATTGGGCGGAAAAGCGTATAAATACGGGTGAAAAAGTGGCAACGGCATTTCCGCAACCGCTTACTCTAAGCCTTTCCAATTGTTATTTTTCCACCCCGAAGAGGAGTTGTTCCTATAACGGGGTTTCCGTATTGTTCTTGTACTTCCATGGTTTTCTTCTCAAATATCTTGTATTCTATGTCTTTACGGAAATAAAAACATTTAAAACTGAAAACTGAAACTGGCAACGGCATTCAGAAGCCCTGATGACGATGACCGAGTCGGACATCGAAACGTCGGCCGAGATGGACGATATAACCCGGTGGAGGGCCCGAGAAGAATTTTTCTCGCAGTTTGTTTAGTAAATTTGTACCTGATGATGCCGAAAGTCGGTGAAACGCATTATACCTTATGATAAAACTCCGTGGAAAAGTATAAGTCTTTTGTAGTATGGATATTAAATACTTCCAACCGGGAGAAATCCTCGAAGGCACCGAGGAGACGCCGTGGAAAGAAGAAAGGCTATCTAGGCGTCATACTGGATAAAAGACCGACATTCAAAAGTCACGCCCTCGCTGCCACCAGGAAGGCAAGAGGAAGACGACTACAACTCTCGCCACTGCTGCGGTCTCCGTCCCTCTCCATCAAGACGAAGACGTATCTACACGTGGCGGCCATTCGCCCAATCTTGGCGTACGCTTCATCGGCATGGAGTAGAAGATGTCCCCGGCGGCCTTCCATTATATGAAGGTGACGGAAAGAGGGGCGCTCAACAGTATTCTTGCATTTGGATGAAAGTATGCCGCAGAAATCCTCCACGTATTAACTGAAACTTCACCAATTGGAGAAGTCATTAAGGCTCCCGCGACGGCCTTTTATGAGGAGCTTGAAAGCAAAAAGGGATAACACTTGTGGCCAATCGGCGGCCTAAAACCTCTCTCCTAGGAAAGGTACAAACGCCCAAGAGTAGCAACGGGACGGGTAGATGACCAACCACCGTTGAAAAGGAAAAGAAGTTGATTGGTCCCTCCTTCATCGACGGGCTAAAAAGCCGAAAACACGGCAGCTGGATCATTAAATTATCGGGCAGTTGCAAGCCAAGCGTAAAGAGGAAACGTTTGAGGATCAAGAAGCGAATTTATCAAATACTTCCACGAAGTGAAACCTGAAACAGTAGAATGCTATACTTAAATGTACCATAACCCATCTGTAGGTTACGCCTTAATACCTTGTAATGAGCCCGTTGAAACAAGTAAATTTTTCTTTTGAGTTTCCGATTTTTCAAAGTCATGAAATTAATTTTAACCAACACTATTCTGTGGTCATTAAGCCAATCAAATGTGGCTGTATGTAGGACGACTTTGGTTAAATTTGTGGCTGATAGATCAAGTGTATTATTTCCTCTGGCGGGTGTCAATACTAATTATTTTAACGAATATTATGTGAAAAAACGAAGCAATTACATTAGCAATTACTCCTTGTCCTTACCTCCTGCTGTTAAACTATAGTTTTCCTGTCAATGGATGGAAGATTAAAATCCCCTCCGATTATCATTTTTCTTACGTGTAAATGGGAATTCAAACTAGTGAGATCTCTTTCTAGTTCTAAATTTGATGTTTCTCCGGAATCAGGTGGTCTTTAGTATGCAAAAATTTGGAGCCGAGTGGAAGGCATCAATCAGAGGTTGCGTGCTTTCTGCAGGGATATCGGGGCGTCCTTCATCCGGTTATCCAATAGTGTAGGATCCCCCTAAACCGTTCTGGTGTTCACTACACGTCTGACCTCGCCAGGTGTGTAGTGGGTAGGATATTCGAGGTAAATTGCCAAAGTTTAAAAAACAAAGCCGCAGAATATCACCCACCTTATTCAATGCACAGGAGCAGATATAATTATTGGGACATAAAGCTGGTTATCGACTGATATTTTCGACGGTGAAATTTCCCATAATCCTTTTCCATATACAGAAATGGCAGAACAAATGGAATCGGGGTTGGTGTCTTCATTGCAGTTAAATATTATTCCGTCAGCAGGGCTCAGGTAATTCCGGGTAATTTTTTGGAAAGCGTTCTGTGCTCTATTAAAAGGCCTCAATGCAAAAGAATTTATGTATGCGTGTTTTACAGACCGCCAGTCGACAGAGTCCATTCAATACTAACATAATATAAGGAAATCAAATTTTTTTTCTCAACACAATGATCGCGACGTTGTACTCGGTAATTTAATGTCCCAATTATTGACTGAAGCTCATATAGATTCAAAATCTTGGTTTGTTAGCAACGAATATTCCCGAAAAAGTCATAAATATAGAAACTTTAAAAAGAATTAGTTATCATAGGGCAGTAAATGCTAAGTTTTTGCTTCATGGGGTCCGAAATAAGAAACTTAACAGGAAAATTTACTTGTTTAAAGAAGGGGACTACAATGGCCTAAAGTTCGTGCTAGAGAATCAATTTGCTAGTTTTAAAACAGCAAGTAATCACCGAAATACTGAGGATTCGTGGCATCGCATCCTTGAAATCACGCGCTCAGCAGTCAACAAGTTAATTCCCAGTAAATTCATAAAAGATAACAGGAACCTAAATGGTACAACGCGGATGTTAGAAAGGCATTGCGACGTAAAAGGCTATCTCATGTCAAGATGAAAAATATTAGGGATGATCATTAAATGAAGAACACAATTTGTTCATTGTAAAGAACAGTGGATATATACATTGTGTTCTTCATTTCATGAACATAAACTTCCACAAAGTCGAGCCTGAAACAATTGAATACAATAGGGATGATATATCGAGCGCCAGAAAGAATGACATCACTTATGATTACAAGATATGTAGGGCGAATGACAAGAATGAATTTTGGGAAGCGTTAAGTTAATTCAAAAGGAAAAGGTTAGCGGAAAATTGGAAAGTGAATCCAAAAGCATTTTGGCCATGCGTCAGAGAAGTTAAGGGAAATGAGTCAACTGTTAATTCACTCAAAAAATGATAAAGACGAAAGATTAACCAGTAGCTTGGAAAGGGTTAGCTTGATAAATTCCTTCTTTCAAAACGCCTTCAGTAATACGAATATCTCACAGAATACCTCCGATAGCGTACAAAATCGTGCTGGTCATAACATAAAATATACATCTACATCTACTCAATACCCAGCAAGCCGCCGCATGGGCATGTGGCGGGGGGTGTTAGGGCACCACCCGTAAATTAGGAAAAAAAACGCATGCAGAAGCCACAAATTTAGAGCCCACAAACCAAACATGGTAAATATTCATGCACGAACCCTTTCGCACATATGCAAACCCACAAACTACCAACAAACATACACATGCACAATCTTTGAATTTTTAATTTTGTTCCGTCATGTAACTTAAATGTTTTTAATATTTCTAAATCGACTTCGGATTCTTGCTATTATGATTTCTGATTGTTCTGGGGAAGAATTAGTATTTGAATCTATATGTATTGGAATCAATCTCCCTTATTTTTCTTTGTGGTCTGATCTACCTAAGTAGTGTGGGGCCATTATTATTCCTTTTGTGTCATCGCTAAACTCGCTGCTTCTGAATCTTTCTAAAAGTTTAAGTCTTGCTTTTTCTCTTCGTATTTCAAGGGGCTCCCAGCCTAAATCCCCTAAGGGACCTGTTACACTTGTGTTCTTGTCATACATATTCACGCATTTTCACGAATCTGGCTGATTTTCTCTGGACTTTATCTAACATTTTTGCCAGATTTTCTCCCAAGGATCCCAAATACTTGCGGCATATTCCAAATGTGGTCTAACTAGAGCAAAATAACACCTCTCTTTAACTTTCTCATTACGTTTCCCCACCACCCGTTTAATGAAGCCCAGTTTCTCTAAAGCGGATCCGCATATTGTCCTGATATGTGCTCCCCATGAAAGACGTGGTGTTAGAACTACCCCCAAATATTTGACTTGTTTGGCCGTAGTTAGTACTGAACCCTCTATTTCGTAGTTTATGTCCTGTTCGCCACTTCCTTTGCTCCTAAATTTCAAAACTGCACCTTTGTCTATATTAAGTATTAATCTCCATTTCATGCACCAATCCGAGATTGTGTCTAAGCCTCTAGAGAGTAGCTCGCAATCTATTTGGCTCCTTATTTCCCTGTATACCACCGTGTCATCAGCAAATAACCTGAGATTACTACTAACGTGTGCGCTTAAGTCATTAATGTATGTTAAGAATAGAAGAGGCCCTATTACACTTCCCTGGGGGACGCCCGATGTTACATCTCTTTCCTTTGAGCACAACCCATCGATGACTACCAATTGTTTGCGGTTTGACAAGAAGTCTCTAATCCATTAGATTTGTTTGTTACTATTTTCTCATTGATTCCATAGCATCTAAATTTGTGTAACAATTTTTCGTGTGGGACTTTATCGAAGGCTTTTTTGAAATCAAGGAATACTGCGTCGACTTGTTTGTTTTTTTCTCCCGATCTAAGTATATCCTAAATGAAAAGACCTAATTGTGTTTCGCAAGATCTGCTCTTCCTAAATCCATGCTGGTTTTGGCTTAGTATTTTCCTACTATCAAGAAAGCTCATTATGTTACTGACAATAATGTGTTCTAATATTTTACAAGAGATCGATGCCAATGAAATGGATCGGTAATTGGTTGGTTTATCCCTATCCCCGCCTTTATAAATGGGAGTTATATGGGCTAGCTTCCAGTCACGAGGAACTGAGCCATCTTCTATCGATTTTAGGAAAACAATTTTTAAAAACGGGGCAATGTCTTCGGCTAATTCCTTTAGTATTCTAGCAGGTATTTCTTCCGGACCATGTGATTTGCTTGGTTTGATGCTACGTTGTAGATGTTCTATTCCATTCTTGTCAGTGTTATGTCGCTCATGCGTTCCCCGGGTGGGTGTGGAGGATCGTTTGGTGGGTTTGTGTCTTTTTTGTAGACGCTCTGGAAAAACTTGTTTAAAATGTTAGTTTTTTCCCCAATGTCTATAATAATTTCTCCGTTTTCCGTCTTCAAAGAATGTACTGTTAGACGTTTACTTTGTATTCCCCTGACATAGGACCAGAATGACTTTAGATTTTCCTCAAGATATTCGCTTATCAGTTTAGATTTAAAAGAGCGTAGGGCTGTGCGCATGATACTTTTTGTTTTACTACGACATTCTTTAAGTTTCTGTTTTGATGTATCCACATAAACAATATCGTCAATTTTAAACTCTTCTTAAAATTTGACTGTAGTCTTCTTTGCCTTCTTAATACCGATCTTACTTCCCCGTTGTACCATCTAGGTTCCCTATTGTCGCGTTTAAGTTTGGATGGGACGTACGTCCTCATTTTTTCGCGCAAAATATTTAAGAAATAACTCCAGCTGTTCTCTGTATCGGTGGTCAGTGTTTTTGTCTTGTATTCTGGCAATTCTTTTTTCGAATATTCTCGTTGTCCGTTAAAATTCGCCTTGTTGAATAGGTATATTTTACGCTTTTCTTTGTTAATTTTCACGAACTTAGTTTTTAGCTCTACAAAGATTGCCTTATGGTCACTGATTCCGTCCATTATTTCAATGTTTGTTATGATTTCGGGCGTAAAAGTCGTGAAGATATCAAGTATGCTGTGGCCCCGTGTGGGCGATTTAACAATTTGTTCTAAGGAGTGCTTTGTGAATATATGAAGGAGTTCTTGGCATGAATATCTGTTTTTGGCGAATTTTCCTACGCAGTACTTGTCCCAGTCAATTGACGGTAGATTTGTGTCACCAGCGATTATGATAATACTGTTTCTATGTTTGTTACTAAGAGAGGACATTTGGTCGTCGAGCTTGTGTAGAATATCTGTACTAGAATCTGGGGGTCTATAAAATTAGCACACGAATAGGCTTCTTTCATTGTAGTGCTTTATATTACACCAAACGTTTTCTGTACTATTTTCGTCGCATTCGTATCTTTGGCTACTAAAATGTGACTTTACAGATATGAATACTCCCCCACCCAGTCTATTAGGTCTTCTGTAAATTGTGAAACCGCTTGGAAAAACTTCGTTGTTTGCTATATCTCCCGTGAGTCAATTCGCCATTCCAACTATTATGTCTGCGTTTGTACTTACAAAGGTGTGATCAATATCCGATATTTTGTTTCTAATGCTGCGGCAATTTAATGTATGCTCATAAACTGTTTCGCGAAGATTCGTGGTTAACAGAGGTATAAGTATTATATTCGCACGAATTACTATCTGTTATGTATTTTGGGGCACCAATTTTATTAACTTTACGTGGGTTGTATGTTGTATTAAAGCAAGTTTGTGTTTGTTCTGTTATAATACACCTTATCATAACGTTATTAGAGCAATCTAATCCACTAACTTACCTACGCATTTGCCTATAAAATATCTACAGTATAAATATAACATAACAGCTTTGAAAAAAGAGGATGGAACACTAATTGTAGACGATAAGGAAAAGGCTAAGACACTTTACAATTGGTATGCACGTGTATTTTAAGTGATCGTAAACAAAATGGATTGTTTTTTCAAGAAACTGCGGGAGATGCCGCAACAATAACTTTTAACGGAGTCATCCGCTAACATGCATTTCAGTGTAAAAACCAGTCGCCTTGATTGTCGAATGATTTTTACACTGAAATTATTGCACTGAAATGCATATTAGCGGATGACTCCGTTAAAAGTTACTGTTGCGGCATCTCCCGCAGTTTCTTGAAATTTGTCTAAGGTATGGACAGCCTTAGTGTGCCAAATTGACTTTAACCTCGTGGACTGTGGCGCGTCGCCCACGAATACGAATGCCTGCGGCATTGTATGAACGGTATTTCGTCTCAACATCTTGTTCCTTTAAAAGCCCAATAATTTAAGAGCTTAAGAGGACGCCGCGATTATTATTTTTTTTTGGTGTTGCTGTGGTATTCGAGTGGAGGAAAGTGGTGTAAAATGCTGTTATGTTGCAACTGTGATCACAAATTCTATGGGAATTTCTTAAATGTTCCCGTGATTAAATTGTGAAAGATATGTAATAAAATGTGCTACCATGTTACTGCAATGAAAAATTCCAGGGGAATAAAGAGATATAAAAAAATAGCTTCACTGGCTAAAGGACTCGACCGGGTATCAAGGGATCCGGGTTCGAATCCCGGTCAAGGTGGATGATTTTTACCCCATGAAATTATTGCACTAAAGTAGATTCTTTTGATTCTTCTCTGAGTCGGCAAAGAGGCGAAAAAATATCAAATACCAAAAGTATTACAACTAAGAGCGCAGAAATTTATTTAAAAAATAGGAAAATGAGGGCAAATAAATCAAAAGGGTCTGATGGTATTTCAATTTAGTTGTTTAAATTGGGTGGTTGTGTAGATTCTAATTATATAAATCATTTATTCAATGTTACCTTAAAAAATAATGCCCTACCAAATACTTGGAAGGGGGCATATGTAACACCAATTTTCAAAGGAGGAGATAAGGCACTAGTTGATAATTACAGACCGGTAAGCTTGACGTCAGTTGTATGTAAACTATTAGAGAAGATAATTGCCCATTATCTCTGGGGTTTGCGGGAGATTGAGAACTGGTTGTACAGTCACCAATTTGATTTCAGAAAAGGGGACCCTTGCCACACTCAGCTATTAGGATTCTGCCAAGAAATGTCCTGACTCTATGGATGCTGATATAGAAGTGGATGCTATAATAGTCGACCAGTCAAAATCCTTTAACAAAGTTGACCACTTAATTCCCACTTAGTGCTTAAGATGGGCCAATTACCACTACAAATAGATGAAAGAGGTCAAAAATTTAATGGAAGGTCGAACACAAAAGGTCAAATTAGGAAAAGTCTATTCAGAAGAAAACGAAGGTAACATCGGGAGTCCCACAACAAAGCTTCCTTGGCCCGCTCTTGTTTTTAATCTATATAAATGATCACCCGGTAAATATTAAATCTCAGAATAACTTTTTGCCGGCGACTGCATTATCTACAGGTAAGTCGAGAATGACAGCGACCGCGATACACTGCAAAGGGACGTTAATAAAATGGCGGATTGGGTGACAAAAAATGGGATAGATATAAATTTAGCAAATGCTAATCCATCACTTTTAGTAACAAGGTTAATGGAACCAATAGGGACGACTAATTTTAGAAAAATGTCATTCCTAGATATGATCGCTGTAAATACGATTACTTAAGTGTATATTTAACAGAGCATTTAGGGTGGGGGCTAAACGTGGAATACATTGTTAAGAAAGATTTCAAAACTCTGTTGGGGAGTGAGAAACATTAAAGGGAGCACTAGAGAAACTAAGGAAAAGGCATATAAGAACCTGGTAAAACCAGTTTTGGACATATTACAAAAATAGAGAAGGTCTAAAGAAAGACTGCCAGATATATACTATGGAAGCATAGGAGGGTGTGTGGGAGAAGTTTGACTGAAATGTTAAAAACGAAGGACTGGGAACCTTAAAAAAGTAGAAGATACATAAGCAGACTTTGTTGAATGTTCCGCGTTCTGAAGGGAGAGAAAGCTTGGGCTGAACTAATGAAAGAGGCGGAAAATCCAAATTTTATTGGGAGAAATTACTACAAATTCAAGGTAAAAGGCATGGCACAAAGAACGAATAAAAAATTTCTTAAACAAATGTTGATTGAAACACCTTACCAGCAAAACTATTCGAGACCTTACCTAACAGGGTAAATAGTTTTCTAAAAATATGTAAAATATAAATGTAATAATTTGATTGATATGTTGTGTAAAATCGTATGTAACAGATTAATTTGTGATTTTTTTCTTTCTTTTTTGTTGATTGGGAAACTGATGTAAATGAGATGAGGATTTTCTTTTTTTGCATTAGAGTTAAGTTTGGAAGTTTCCTTTAAGTGTATTTTTTAATGACGATGTTATTTCTTTCAAAGCAAGCTTGATTATAATACTTAGGACTTGTGTGCCACCTGACATTGTCTATCTGCACATGTATGTTTTAATAATAATAATAAATCCTAGTCGCTACCTTTGCGATGCCTCACTTGTACCATATAATGCACTCCCGAACTATTAAGAAGCTCCCGACACGATGCGAGATCGATATTCTATGAAGTCCTCTCCAATTCCCCGACAAATATTTCCCAATCCATCATTTTCCTTCCAATCCCACTCCAAACCATGCCACCACGATCAAATGTGCACAATTCAGCAAATGCTTAATTTTGGAGGAACTTTAAACTACGCCCCCACATGCTTCACCTCCAACTTCAGATCTTCGAAAATCGCAGAATTTTCTTAGATCAGCGATGCGTCGCTTTTGTTCCTAGATGTGCTACATGAGTTATCGAAGTAAATCCATCGCTTTAAATTACACTCTCGAATGAGAAAATTTACTCAATGTAACAGAAGCAGAGATATCTCCATAAAAACTCAAAGCACGAGGCCACGCGTCGCCGGTTTCAGTGAATACAGGTTTATGTCAAGAGTACATGCGTAAGCGTGGTTTTCTGTAAAAATTCTGAATCTGTAGATTACGAATCCCTAGCATTCTTTTTTCTTCTCAATGGAAAAGTTTAAATAACAGCTACCGACACCTCAAACGATTTTTTTCCTGTCAGGTTTGCTTATCGTGGCGTGTCGATGAAAATATCTCTGCCCCTAGTACAGGGAATCAATTTCCAAAATATAGTGTATTTTTTGAAAAAATAAGGTTTCTCTGTTCTCCAAAACAGGAGCTAAAAACACTGCCCTAAAGGGCTCGTAAAGCAAATTAACCCAAGTTACTTCCTCCAGTTACTGAATCAACTCACATTGGCTGGGTACCTGACGACCAGCCATGAAGATACATAGCAAATCTGTGGTCCAGATAGATACCATTACGATAAAGAAAGAGGAAATTAGTTGCAGTGGAGGGGATTTCCCTTGACTGAAAAATAAAGAAAAATTTGAGTGTAAAACCGATTAAGATTAGAGAGCATTAAGTTTCGGGCGCTGCATAAGGATGCTGAATTTCTAGACGATAAATTGAATTGTGTTTGGAAAGTAAATGGAGAAAAAAACAGAGAAGAAGCAGCTGCATTGGTAATGTCCTTTGAGACTGCTAAGTTTCTAACCTAACCTGGGACAAAAAAGTGAGCAAAAGGCCTTGCTCGATTTTTAATGGCCAATAAATTAATAAACTGCGCGACGAAAATTAGAATTCGAAATAGATTACTGAATCAGGAGGTCACTTCTTACCTCACCACCGCCTTCAGGTGCCCCTCGCTTTTTCTTGTACTGTTGATGCTCATTCTTCAGGCTGTGCGAAAAAACATTCCTCGTCTTCAGCAGGCCATTCTTCCACAAACGGAGCTTATTCAAAATCTTTTGGTCATCGCCGTAGATGATGGAGAGGTCCATGAAACTGCTCACGTGATTGATCTACAGAGGAAGTAAATGGCAATAGTCGTGTAATAGTCATGTAAAAATGTAACCTATAGGAAACTTTCTTTGAAATACGTGAACCGCAAAAACAGTCATTTCTCCCATAGCAAAATAATAATTTTAGAACGGTGACTATCACGTTTGATTTTTTCATCTGTTTCATATATTTTATTCAGAACATAAGAAAGGTTTTTATGTCAGTTTAAACAAACGAACATGGACAGAATACTGTAAAATTTGCCTTTCAGTATGGGGATCTTTATCATGGCTCGTGCAAGCAGCAAAGTGGTATCACTTCAATTACAAAACAGAGTGTAAGGAGGGAGAAGGTAATTTTGACACAGCATATGGCATACATCCTAAAGCAATAATAAGCGCCTAAGGCTGCAGGTAAAACATGGAATCTGTCACACAAAGGTGAGAGTAAAATAAAGCAATACTTACGGACTGAACATATTGAGCCTATTGCCAGGGCCACCGATTACTGGCACCTCGTAGGCAAATAACTCGTCTGATACGACTACATTACGCTGTTTCTGAGCATAATCCTGACCAATCTCTAGTCGCATAATCAACGTAATTTTGGGAATCCAATTTACATTAATCCAGGCAAAATTGTACAAAATTGCACAATTACATTAACAACTCGACACTCTAGGGTGATATACCAGGGATTTTAAACTACCCTAGGGTATTTTATTTCTTCATCTACATAAATACCCTTCCTGCCGCCAAAAAGGGCAGGGGGTGTAGCACCAGGAGGAAAGGGTAAGGGATGAGGGGGTTGGGGTTTTTCAAATAGGTGAGGGAAGGTGCGGGGAACCTGTAACAAACAAAATATATACTAATCATTTATATCCACGCGTACTCCTATATCTATACCTTAACACTTATTGGGTCGAACTGACTCCAGGGGGCTTTCGACTACAAGCATTCTGGTCTCTTTTTGTTCTTGGAAAAATTGACATTTTAAACCTGTCAGTCACGCAGTCTTTTCCACTCTAATCTTATATTCGTGATCCCTTCGACCGTAATACGTTGGGGTTCGTAGCATATTCTTAATATCATCGGAAAAGGACCCATATTTAAATGTGTTTAATAATTTTAATCATTGTAAACGCCGCTGTGTCAGAGAATCCCAACCTAAATTATCTAGCAAAGTAGTTACGATACTGCGTTGGTCATAACAATGTTTGACAAATCCTGCCCCCCTCCGCTGAACTCGATCTAATTCCGAAATAAAATTTATATTTTGAGGATCCCATTTACTGGTGGTATACTCTAGTTGGGGCCTGACTAAGGCAAGGAACTATAGTTCATTCACTTTTTCGTCTCCTTTACCCAGCAGTCTTTCTACAAATCCCAATCTTTTATTAGCACGACCGCATATTTCTCGTATGTGTTTTCTTCAGGACAGATCGTGAGTAATTGTTACACCCAAGTATTTAAAGGACCCTCCCGATTTTGGTTTGTTTCACTTTGTAACTATAAGGGAGGAAATTACTCTTATCCCAAAAATGTATTACTACGCATTTTTTAAAATTTTATTCCAATTGCCATGTATCGCACCAATTCTAAATTGCATCTAGGTCATTGGCTAACACGACTCTGTCTTCGTGACTTCGAATGTCCCCATAAATTACTGCATCACCGGCGAGAGGACGGAGCTTGCTATTAACTACGGTATTGTGGTCCTTGATGTAAATAAGGAATAGGAGGGTCCTATGACACTACCTTGTGGTGCAAACGACGTAACCTTGACAGTATCGGATGATACACCATCCAGGTCGACTGTTTGAACACAATTTCTTAAGAATTGTCTAAAGAGATAGTGCCTAGTCTTCAGAGATTGTATCTTATTTAGCTAGTGATAGCAGTTTCCGAAGTTACAACCAGCATCTTCAGGTCCTAGTACACTGATTGTTACGCCAGCAAAATCAGAAAAAACAGCCTGATTGAATAACGTGGGAGTAACCAAAAAACTATGGCATCTACACCTCAAAAGGTACCGGATATTAGTCGAATATAACGTCACAACTTCATCTTACCCCTAACTTTGTATGTCAATTGCAATCGAGTTAGGATGGCATATTATCTATTCATATGTCGATTATTCTGCTTTCCAAACCACACCGTAAATAGGTGTTTACTGCTCAAGTCAGAAAGAGGTACATGTTTGGTCAAGTTAAAAGGTGAAGAACTTAGGCAATTGAAGGAAATGAAATCATTCTGTAAGAAGATTCTGATTTCGCATTTTGTTACCAAACAATAGTATTTCTCCATCAATTAACAAATAGACCACCAGTCGTATATCTGTTTTTCACATCGAAATCTCCTTGGTTGAATCCACCAAGTATAGAGGATTGTATCCTTATATGTAGCACATTTCAGATTGGTGAAATACTCTAGTGCCGTTAAAACGAATTAAAATTACTGGCAACGTTCATTGTAAAATTCAATGTATCCTATTGTATTTCCCATTTCGTGATACCGAAGCAGCTGATTAATTTCATCATGCGTGAGAGAAGGTAACAAGATACAAGTTGAGATACATTAAACTTTATCTAGTGCGAATGCCAACAAGGATTTCCGAAACCGTTTTCCGAATTTTAAGGTAAATAATTAAGGGAAATTTGAAAGACGATCCGAAAGTAGTCTGGTGGTATGCCAGAGAGTTTTAGAGAAATATTTCTACAGTTATTTCAATAAAAAATGATGAAGGTAAAACAGTTTAGCTTGGAAAATGCCAACTTATTGAATTCCTTCTTTCATAAGCGTCTTCACTAAAGTATGTGTAAGAAATATATTTGCGCTAATAAATCCTCCCGGCACGACCAATTACTCGCTCGTATATTTAAGGAACTAGCGTCGGAAATTGCACCGTACCTAGAAATCATATTTAAGAAATATTTGGTGGGCCACATGGTTGCGAGTGATTGGAAGACGGCTAATATGAAGCATATCTGCAAAAATGTAGAGAAGGAAAGACCATTGCTAGGTCAAAGAAAATATGATTGCAAAATGATGGTGATACCCAAAGATAGACAGGCTTTGCTATTGAATAACAAAGAGGTTTACTCGGGGACACTTTGGTAAAAACGACCTCAGAGAGGTCGTTTTTACCAAAGTGTCCCCGAAAGTCTCAGGATCAGATCAGAAACCCATAGTCCGACTGCAGTAAGATGGAAGAGTATTTTGATTCATAAGTAGCCTCGTGTCACCCCCTGCCGCACACCCTTGAGGTGGGTTGCAGGTTACTACGTGAACGAATAAGGCAAGGTAACTCCTGAGAGGAAGGAGTACGCGCGTACCTGCTGGACAGAGTGGTCAGTCTCTTCCTCTTCCTCAGGGGACTGGACGTTGCAGTCTGTCCACTCCGATCGCACGAAGTTCATGCAGCGGCTTTTGTACTTGGAGTAGTAGGGGTCGCCCTTGGGGATGTGAATGGGCAGGCAAGTGTCCTCCGACGGACCCTCCATCTCCATATCGTGCGAATTACCATGATTACAGCAGTTGATAGACGAGCCGTCCTCTGGCAGCCAGAGAGTTAAATTAAAATTGAAGGAGTTAATGCTAAGGTTCACCGCACGTAGGTATAGTACCAAAATTTATAAATAATTGGAGGAATACCACTCACCGTTGGTCTTTTCTTCTTGATAGCCTACATCATGCGTCACCACCTGACTCCACTGCATAAGGGAGAGGGAGTTGACCTCCTGGGGACGATGCTTGTCCTTGAAAAGGTTAAGGCTGATTTCCCTAGGGGACGGGAGTCGGCCGGAGGTCGTGAACTTAACCACCTTGCTCACCCCTACAGGAAAGTAATGAGAGATTAAAAGTGGGCTGAATGTGGCGGACAATGCTTGATTACCGATTTGTACTTCTTGCTTAGTACGCTTTGAGCCGTAGCGAAATTTTTTTGGGTTTATATATAAGCAATCATTTTATACATTAATTCATTATGATATTTCATTTGTAATAAAAAATTTGAATTTGTTAACTACAGGAACAGTACCTTATTTCACATTTCCTACATTCATCATTCTACGTTAGTCAACCCAGAAGAAAGCACAGGATAAATTAAAAAATATTTTCATGGCTTGGATATTCCAAATTTTTAATCAATTATCCAAGAAAGCAATGTCATGTGTTGGGTCCATAGATATAAATTGTGAAACGATCAGCATGAGAAAAATTAAGATTATAAATTCTGAAGACCTAAATCTTTAACTTTTCACAAAAATATAAAAACACAGAAGCTGTGAAATGTTGAAGTCAAACTTTGTACTTAAATAGTGAGGCGAGGATAAAAATCATGATCAGATCGAAAGACGCGCAACAATCTCGCGGTGACTTTGTCTTAGTTAACTATAGCTAGGTAACATGCACACTGGAAAATATAAAATTGCCTTTCGGAAGAATGTTGGAAACATTCAACCAGAACGTAATTATTGTAAAGTACGAGGGTAGTCTGAAACTAATGCACACATGCTTGAAGACTACAAACAAAATAACTGCCAGAAGCACTCCTGGTAGCATGTGGAAGTAACATTCCCCTTCAATACACATGTGCAGGTTTGAGTTTGTTATATTCATACAGTGTATTTTCAGAAGCAGAAGTATGGAGACGTGTTCTAGTGCCATGCCAACGCGAGTTAAACAGCGTGCTGTAATCGAATTTTTAGCTGCTAACAAGTGGCTCCTATTAGCATTCACTGTCGTTTAAAGGATTTTTATGGCAACGATGCTTTTTGTAAGTCTACTGTAAATCAATGGGTAAAAAAATGTCGTGGTTGCGAGCCTGGAATAGCCATTATTTTTACTAAACATGCAGCGAAAGTCCGATCATTACCACAGAAGATAAACATCGCAAACATGTCGAAGATGTGATTCAAAATTACCAGTGACACTCAACAACGTATCGCTTATCATACTGGAATATCCAAGGAACGTATCGTCTTGATTATTGAACAATTAGGATTCCGTAAAGTCTGTGCACGATGGTTAATGCGCCGTATCACAAACGAGAACAAACAGCGTCGATTGGAATGCTGCGATCAACCCTCCTTATTCACCCGATCTTGCGACTTGCGATTTTATTTTTTCCTCAATTCAAGATACATCTCAATGGTAATCATTACACCTCGGACGATGAGATGAACCCAGCTGTCAATAACAGCATACTGTGTAACTCACGTTGACACAGCACTAGTTCACATTTCCATACTTCCTTTTCTCAAAATACACGGTATAAATGTAACGACCTCAAACCTACGCATGTGTGTTGAGGTGGAATGTTGCTTCCACATGCCACCAATAGTACTTCTGAAGGTCTTTTTGTTTTTACTCTACAAGCTTGTGTGCATAGGTTTTAGCCTACCCTCGTAACTAATGAATGGAAGCTGGAAAAGAAGGTAACATATATTTAATGAAGATGGTAGCCATCGGAAAAAGGAAATAAAAATTGATTTTCTTCATAGTAGGAGATTACTGCACATATATTAATGAATATCGTTCAATGAGGAAGAGTTTCTTTTTTACTAAATCGTCTTTATGACCACAAGTTAACAAAATGATTTTGCTCACCGTCGGCATATCTGGCCTTGTTGACCCTTAAGAAAGGAGATTCAGCAATCCCGTATCCACTCGGGTTATTGCACGCTCCTCCATTCACCCTGTACGGCGAGTTCAAGCATCCCGTGCAGTTCCCGCCCACCACTCCGCATGGCTGCTGGAAGTCACGGGTGTACCACAGGTTCGGCGGAAAGACACCGCGACACTTAACGATTGGCTCTTCGCTGTTGTATTCATTAACCAAGTAGCCTCTGTGATTGAATGGACGAAGAAGCAAATGAAGCATAAATGTATGATAATCACGCTACCCCATCATTGGTCTACATAAACTTCTGAGGCATTACGACAATTAAATAACCTTTCTTGCTGCCCCAAGATCCTAATCCTTCATAACAAAAGACCTCCTAAGACCTTCCACGTCCCTTATTACCAACTCCCAACCCATAGCCACTTGCACATCTAAAAACATTATATATCGCCTCTCTTGTAACTTCTGCCCTGCCTTTTACGTGGGTGAATGCACGACCACCCTTTCCCTCCGAATGAATAACCACAGCTTTTCCACCAAATCTCCCACCTTTCTTAATTATCCTATCCCTACTTACACTGCTTCCCACAACCAGTCTTTTGATGACTGCTTCTCCGTTTCAGTGATTGAAATCCTTCCCAATTCCGCTAGTAGTATAGAGGTGAGAACCCGCGAGATGGTACATATCTGGGTGCTCCAGTCTTTTAAACCCCCCGGGATGAACCAAGCCCACTGATTTCATCCAATGCTGCCTACATTTCCCCTCCCACACGTTGTCCGCTTCCTATTGGTCCCTTACCTCTCTTCCCCTCACCCTTCTCTTGCACATGTCCTATCCGCTCTTCCCCGACAACGGCATTCTGATGACGACGGTGGAGCCGTCGAAACGTGAATACCTACTGTAAGTGTTCTTCTCTTATGTTTCTGTGTGTGGAATATTTATTATATATATATATATATAAAATAATATATGTGTGTCTATATATTATGTATATATATATATATATATATATATATATATATATATATATATATATGTGTGTATGTATATATATATAAAATAATCTATGTGTGAAAATAATATTTGTTCGCCATACGGCGAACAAATATTATTTTCACACATAGAAATAGATATATAAGGAAATAGGATAGCAAGACACATAAAAGACCAACACAGGAAAGGTGAGGAAGGCGGATTTGAGCAGATCGCAAATGTAAAAATATTTCCTTTTCAGGGATTCGAACCACGGACCTCCCACTTGCCGGGCGGATGCTCTTCTAACTTATCTAATAAAGAAACCAAATTTATATTGAGATCTGCAATCTTATAAAAAACGCCAAAGTGCTCCCATAGTTGTTGCCCGAGAGATGGCGTTAGGGAGCTGTATCACCCACCGAAGGAGAAATACACGGCACACAAGAAGGGGAAAGGATAGTAGAAAACCATTCTATATATATATATATATATATATATATATAATGTTTTTCTACTATCCTTTCCCCTTCTTGTGTGCCGTCTATATTATATATATATATATTTTTTTTTAGGTAATCTACCGGTTAAGGTAGGTTTTTGGATGGACCCAACTATCAAGTAAACATTTTGTGACTCCCCACCTAGCAAACTAATCTATATCAGGTCCCTCTTCATCTCGGTGTACTTCTTTCCTCCCTTCATCTCGTCCAACATCCCTATCCTGTTCCTACCCTTACCTCGCTTGCCCAACATTCTTCCCTCTATTACCCTCTTCAACATTCCACTACCGCTCAATACGCCCTTCATCCATTTTTCCTGCCTCCATAGGATTTCTCCTATATATATATATATATATATATATATATATATATATATATATATATATATATATATATATATATATATATATATATATATATAATGCGGAAGTACTCACTGTATATATGTATATATATATGTATATTATATATATATATATATGTATATATCGGGTCGCGGTGGTATAGCGGGTAGAGCGTTGAACTGCTGACCAGAGGGTCTCGGGTTCGATTCCCGGGCAAGGCACTTTGGGCACCTGCAGCTCCACCCAAGCTAGTTGATTTTTCGGGTACCAGGTCTTCCTGGGAAACCATAACCGGCACAGGGAAAGGAACTGGCCCCCCTACCCTGATGTGTGAATATTCACACGCCGTCGGGCTTGGTACATGGGTGAGCTCTACCATCACCTACTAAACCGACCTTCGGGTTGATTACTGTGTTTATGGTTTATATATATGTACTGAGTATGACCTGAAGAAGGCCTCGGAGTAGTCCGAAAGCTTAAATCATCTACAGTGTGAGTGTCCTTTTACGTGTTATCTGTTTTATTCTTTGTTCTATTGTGCCGTGCAAAAGTTATATTGCTCTCGTGAGTACTTCCGCATCATCGATATATATATATATATATATATATATATATATATATATATATATATATATATATATATATATATAATATTGGGCCAGTGTTGAGGACAGGAAAAATTAGAGAATATTAAGCAGGAAATTGAAGGAAGTAATATGGATATTTTAGGTACATACGACATTGCCTCACGAAATTATAGACGTCATGGTAAGCCCCTCTCCGATAGTAATCTCGTACTACGCGATCGAACGTCTTTTCGACGCCGAGACGGCCTGAAGATGGCTCACAATGGGCCTCTCTTATTACCCGCTCTCGGTACACCCTCGGAAGTACGAGCTTCCATCCCTCTTCGCAGTTGGCTACCGGGTTGAGCAGCTCATCGCATTTATAACGGTACAGAAGACCCGTTTCGACTTTCCAATTCTTGTATCTCTCCGGGTGTTTACTTACTTCCTGAACTCTCCGTTGGTAGTCATCGTCATTGATTTCCATTATCCCGGCTACCCTCTCTTCTTCTGTCAGGTGTTTGTACATACGAGATAGTGCATCAGGCAATTCATGGCTTCTGCCTCGTGTATGCACTACTTCGAGGTCCCATTGCTGCAACTCCAGTGCCTATCTCGCCAGCCTACCTCTCTTCCAGGCTCTTTGAGACTTCTCAGATACTGGATTGCAGAGTGATCTGTGATCACTAAAAACTTATAGCCTTCTAAGTAGGGTCTGAGCTTTTTGATGGCTCATAGCATGGCTAGTAACTCTCGTTTGGTCGTCGTATAGTTTCTCTCCATTGAAGAGAGAACTCTGCTGACATAAACGATCGGATGTTCTCCGTCCTCCTGAGCTTGGGAGAGAACTCCTCCGATCGCTTCGCTGCTCGCATCAGTCTGTACAATAAAGGGCCTCGAGACATCTGGCCTTTCTAAGACTGGTGCTTCTGTAATCGCCCTCTTATATCTCTCAAAATCTCTCTGTTGTTTTGATCCCCACTCTCACTCTTGGCCCTTGTGCAATAGCTTGGCCAGTGGAAGTTTGATTTCCGAGTCGTCTTTTATGAATCGAGCATACCATCCAACCATACCAAGAAATCTTCTTAGTTGTTTGAGATTAGATGATGCTGGATAATTGACGACTGGGGCTATCTTTTCCGGGTCTGGTCTAAGTCCCTCTGCGTCCAATAAGTATCCCTCGTACGCAGCTCTCGTACAGCAAAACTCGCTCTTCTCCTAGTTAATCACTAACCCGGCCTAGTCCAGTTTTCTCAATACTATCTCAACCCAATTTAGATGTTCTTCGAATGATTCGGTGACTATGATTATGTCGTCCAGATACCCGAACATTATCGGCTCGAATTCTGGTCCAAACATGGAACCAAGAAGGTCCCTTCATCTGTCGTACTGGGCTGGTTGGTTCTTAACCGCCCTAGGGCCCGTCTCCTCGACAACACTGACTTCCTTTTCGGTATTTTTAGTCGTCTAAATAGCTCCTACTTTGGCGGTCTTCTTCTGCGATCCCTGTCCTGCTACTTTTTGAGCATAAGCGCCAGTTATTTTCAGCGATTTGCTAGTTGTTACCGGCTCGTAATAGCGAGCGTTACTAGCCATCCTCTTCTGGTATCTCTGACCATTATTCATGAGCTCATCTAACGTCTTAAAATGTTGATCCTTGATCTCTTTCCGATATTCTGGAAGCAGGTTATTCAAAACTACTTGAGGTGGCTTCTTTTCGGAAAGCGGTTTCTTCAAGTTTTTTGAAAGGTGTTGCAGATTACCGATAAATTCTGCTATTTTCTCTTCCTTCCCTTGAGTTCTATTATTCAATTCCTTCAATACTTGCCTTTTGTCCAATTCTTCGACGAACCGCTGCTTAAATCGTCGTTGGAAGCCATTCCAGTACTCAAAGTATTCTTTCGTGGCGTTGTACCACGTATAGGTAGAGTCTCGAAGGGTGAAGGACAGTGACTTTAAAATGTCACTATCTGAGGCATTTGTGCTGGTTCTGATGTTTTCTATCTTCTCTAAATATTCTCTCGCCTTCAAGTTGCCATCCCCTCTAAACTCCAACTTCCAATTTTGGAATGCCTTTATACAACGCTGAGATATCTCAGCCGCTCTTGACGAGCTTCGCCGATGTCCCTTATGTCTTATCTTTTTCCTCTTGGATGAAAACTTTCCCTCTTCACTGACCCTCCTCAACGGAGAACGTCGGCTAGTCCTGTTCTCATCATCATCCGAGTCCTCGCCCGAGTCTTCGCTGCTGTCACCGGATGACGAGCTGCTGGACGTATCCGTCGATGAAGACGATGAGGAAGTTGATGCAAATCTTCCCTGGAATTTTCTGCTGGAACCTTTTTTCTCCTCACATCTGTCTTATTTCCCGTGAGTAGGGTCAATTAACCAACGAACTGATGTCTTCTTGTCGCCTCCTTTTTTGTTATCTCCCGGTTCTTGCCACAGTTGGTTGATCCCCGCTGTCAGATTGTTTATTACTTCACTTTGTTGATTTAACCGAACCTCAAGCCCGTCTATCCTTGAAGACAAATTTTCGGACTTGGTTGGTATCGCCTCTTGACTTTCTTTCGTCGGCGACGGCGGAATATGCAGCCTCTTCTCCTCTGTTGTGGGGTGTAACGCCCCCTTCTGGTCACCGGGTGGGCTTTTCCTCCCCTCGGTAGAGCCCAGTACCTCCTTCTTATCGCTAAGTGCAGGAAAGTTATACAACCCCAGCAGTGGCCGCTCGAATTGTTCACCGTCACCAGGAATTACTGAAGCACTATCACTTCGTTGCGATCCCCTATCGCCCTCTTCCTCACTTGCAACACCTTCTTCAGTCTCCGGATGCTTCTTTTAACTTCCCTATTTTGATGTTCCCTTTCATTTTTTCGAGCTCTCTAGATCTTCCTCCCAATTCAATGCAAGCATTTCTTCGGAGATTGATACATCGTCGGAATGCACTAATGCATCTAACCTTGGTTGTGAAACAAGCAGCCTTGCTCTTAGCAATCGCCCTCGGCGAACTAAAAATGAACATAGCAGGGAAAACTCTAAAGTCGATAGTTTCCTGTTTACTTCTTCTTCAGTCATTCGCTTAACTGCTTCGAATTCCGCTTTCACAGCTGATTGTCTAAGCAGCGCTCTCATACCCTTCTTGTTTCTCGCAATAAACCCAGTTTCACCCTCCATGTTGAATATTTGGACAAAAAATTATCCAAATCAAATAAATAAAATTTGCCCAATCCAAGCTCAAAATAGTTAAGCCAAAAAAAATTTCCTCTCAACTTAACCCACTCCTACCTGGGTCCCACGTTGGGCGCCATTTGCGACGCGGGATTTAATTTAGCCTATAAATATTCCCCGAAACCGCGTTACACTGGAATGGCCGCGACCCTGCTTTCGTCAGGGCGCCAGGTTAGCCGGATGACTAGCCGCAGAGTCGCGCCGCTCGGCTTCTGCCGATGACTCCTCACCTCAGGGGAGGTTCTTCACCTTTCTAATGCTCCGGGGGGGGGGGGCAACAACTCTTAACAGTCTCGCCACGCCCCGCAAGCACCAAACCTAGTCCAAGGACCGGGGGGTCGGCAAACACGCCGCTGGAGTTCCAGGCGTGGCCCGTGCTCAATATTGGCGGCGCGATCTCCAGTCCTTTAGGAATATTCCTCGACCTGCACCTGCTGCACTTTGTTCGTGGCTAAGAAAACAAACTTCAACTGCCGAAGTTCGACGTGCCCGTCACAATCGCTGGCGACTCAATCCTCCTTCTCATCATGCCGCCGCCGGCACTACCCCCCCCCTCCGTGCTCCGCCTTCATTCCACTTAGTCATCCCTCGCCAGGAGCGCGGCGTAGCGGGGATTCGCAGCCGCAGATTGCTTTCAGTGCGCGCAAAGGGGCACAGTGACACTGCGCAATACGCAACGGCACAACGCGTACATATATTTTTTGTAATCTACCAGTTAAGGTAGGTTTTTGGATGGACACAACTATCAAATAAAGATTTTGTAACTCCAAACAAAACACAATCTAGCAACCTAATCCACATCATGTACCTCTTCATATCTGTGTACTTCTTTCCTCCCTTCAAAATTCCAACTTTCCTACAATATCCCTATCCTATTTCTGCCCTTTCCACGCTTGCCCAACATTCTCCCCTCCATTACTTTCTTCAACATCCCACTATTGCCGATCAATACACCTTTCATCCATTTTTCCTGCCTCCATAGAATTTTTCTCAACAAACCTCTCTCCTCACCCGCCATCTCCAGTGCCTACTCATTTGTTTTCCTTACGGCCTATTTCACCTTCTCCATTCTCCTTCACACCCACATTTCAAAAGCCTCCAATCTACGTCTCCAGTGTAACGCCTCCTGCTTCAACGACCACGTTTCCGCGCCGTACATAACTACGCTCCGTATAAGAGTTTTTACGAGTCTTGTCTTAACCTCCCTACTCAACGTCCCCGTCACCAACTCCGTCCTCCTTGAGAAAGCCTCGTTGCCTAGCGCAATTCTTCTCCTTACGTCCCTGACTACTTTGACCGTATTGGTCCAAAACACTTCCGAGATATGTAAACTATTCTACCTGCTCTATTTTTTCTCCTCCTATTTTAATGTTTAGTTTAACCTTTTTCTTTCAGGAATATCACATAACCTTTGATTTATTAATATTGATTCTCATCCCATATCTATTGCACTGAACCTCCAATTCTCTCAGCAATGCTTGCAACCCCTTGGCTGACTGAGCAACTAATGCTTGGTCATCAATAAACCTAACCGATTTTACGAATTCCCCTCCGACTTTCATTCCTACCTCCAGTTCTTCCCATGCCTCTTTAATCAATTCCTCCACATATACGTTGAACAGCACCGGTTACAATGGGCGATCCTGCCTTACCCCTCTTCCTAAAACTGCCCATCCGGACTCTCCGTTCTTCACTCACACCTGAGGAGTCTGAGACATGTACAGGTTGCGGATCAGTCTTCTGTCCCTCCAATCAATTCCTATTTTCTGCATAACACGCATTAATTTTTCCCAATTAACTCTATCAAACGCTTTTTCTAAATCTACATCTACAGGCAAAAACGTCCTAATTGTGTTCTATATTCCTCTCGATTAGTGATATCATTACTCCAAGGGCATCACGCGTTCGTCTTCTTTTCCTAAACCCAAACTGATCATCCCCAATGTATTCATTTGCCTTACTCTCCACCCTTTTGTTGATGATCCTGAGAATAACTTTAGCTGCGTGTGATATCAAACTTATTGTTCTGTAATCCTCACATAATGTAGCCTTTGCCTTTTTCGGAATAGGAACTAACACTGATGTCACAAAATCTTCCGGCCAGATTCCTTCCTCATAGATACGACGAATCAGTCCATATAGAGACTTCTTCCCACATTTTCCTAAACATTTCAACAGTTCTACAGGGATGTTGACTCCCCCGCGGCCTTATTTGCCTTCATCTCCTTTAATGCCCTTTCTATTTCATCGTCGAGTATGCCTGGACCTAAGCTATCTTGTTCTACGTCATGTTCCTTTTCTATGTCTAACCTTGTCGGCCTAAGTTCTTTACCATACAGCGTTTCTATATATTCCTTCCATCTCTCATGAATTTTTCCTGGTTCAACTATTATCTAACCCCAATTATCTTTTACTGTTAGCAGAGATCTTGCTTTCTTACTTCCCGATAATAACTTAACCTTGCTGTATAGCGCACCAATTTCACCTTTCCTCTGTAAACTTGCCATATTCCCGCATTGCGTTATCCACTATTCTGCTTTTGCTTTATTTGTGGCCCTTCTCAATTTATAATTTAACTCTTAGATGATAGACTATAATGATGACTCTGTGGTATGAATGAGATGTGAAATTCCGGTATTTTATTTTTTAAACTTCGGCAGTTAACTACTACTACGCAAATTATATCCTCGTCTAAAACCTTTGCGGTCTGCTTTCTGGAGATGTTAGTTAGTCTTTATGGTGTCTTAGTATTCAATCGGCCTATATTCTGAGTAGTAATTCTTTCTTTTGTCTCATTAGCAGTGTAAGTATTTGGAAAAATCTCTTCTGGCAACCTAGTATTGTTAGACCCACTAATTGACCTACACCTTATAATGTCGTTATTATGGCAATCTACTCCACTTTGCCAAGCCAAACCTACGCATTTGCCTAAAAAATATGTACAGTGCTCGAAGATCCTATGAGCCACCCGAATCTACGCCTCAGGGGCGTAGTGAACCCCGGAACGGTTCAAGGGAGCGAGGCATGACCCGAGCACCGGTCTCAAGTCCATAAACTCGGCCCCTATGTCCCGACAGAATTTCCACAGTCTTCCGTTCAGAGACTCAATACGACTCCAAACGTAAGCACCGCAGTCAGTCCGCGGGACAATGGACAACCGTAAATATACACCAGATGCCTCCCGCACATGATCCACTTCGGTTTTTAGGTCCCCAAAGGCACTCAAAATCCTTTCGGACCCGTACCTGGAGGCATCGTTGGTGCCGACATGGGCTAACAACCGCACCATGTAGCAATTCGTGCCCCGGACCGCCGCCCTAACTGAAGCCTTGGCGTTACGAATTAACCCCCCCGGCATACAGTAGGATGTAACCTCCTGGTTCGTCAGGTCCCTCTCCGACCTTCCCCGCAATGGGGCCACCAACCGCCGGACGTTGGAACTCCCTAGTAATAAGATTCCCCCCTCCCAGAGCGACTACCCCTAGGGATGGAGGATCGGGGTGCACCCTCGGCCGCGCAAACAGGCGTCTCGACGCCGTCCTCGGACATCGCCGCGAAGCTATTGCTGACAGGGATGGGGACGGCCTCCACCGCCTCCTCTCCCGGAATCGACCTCTCTGCCGCTCCGCGCCTCTTGGTCACCATCTGCCACTCCTCCGGCCCGGGGGAAGGGGTCTCCATCGGGCGAGAAAGGCCAGCCACCGTCACCTCCACGGCCGACTTAGTAGCATTTGCACCCGGACACATCCGGGGCACCAAACTGGTGCTGCTTGCGGTCTGGGAGGCAACGGGGCAAGCCCCCGCGCCCTAGACGGCCACACACCCCGTCAGCTTGGAGCAGAGCTCCGCCATTATCCTCTCAAGCTGGGCGACGCGAGCCCTTAAGAGCTCTCTCTCCGCCGCTACTTTGGAGTCGTGGACGGAAGACCTTCGGGTAGCCATCCTATTCTAGATTTCTATTTAAAAGTTTTAACGCCTAGGTTTTACACTGCTATAACTCGCGTGGTGTGGAAAATACGTTCACGAGCTCGAGTTTCAAGTAGCTTAAGTATGTACGTAAGTTCGACGTGTGCGCAAGTGTTGGCTAATTATAAAGTAGTGGTCAAGTGACAGTCGAGTACTCTCGCAGAAGGGGGTTAAGTTGTATATATATGTAATATATATGTTGTTGAGATCGAAGGATAGCGGGGATTACTGGGGTGACAATTATAGAGTGATATACAGCGGCGGGGACGAGAGCCAACGAGGGGTTGCCGTAATATTAAATAAAGAGGTAGGAAGAAGCCTAGTCAACATAGAACAATCAACGGATGGAATATTACTCGTAGAGATTAAAGCAGAAACGGCGAACTTGGTCATTGTTCAGGTATACATGCCACCGAGCAACCACAAGGAGGAAGAAGTCGATAGGATGTATGATGAGTTAGAGAATATCATCGCGAGTGTTCCTGCAGGGAAACATTTGATAGTGATGGGGGATTGGAATGCGACGGTAGGCGAAGAAAGAGATGGTGGTGAGGTGGGGGACTATGGGTTAGACACGAGGAATGAACGCGGGGAGAAAGCAATTGAATTCTGCAGGAGACAGGGGTTAGTCATCACTAACACATGGTTTAGACACCACAAAAGGCGTAGGTATACATGGAAAATGCCAGGTGACTCAGAAAGGTATCAGTTAATTTATATTATGGTTAGGCACAGGTTTAGGAACAGTGTGATAAATTCGCACAGTTTCCCAGGAGCGGATGCGGACTCAGACCACAATTTAGTTGTTTTGAAATGTAATGTTCGTTTCAAGAAGATAAGGCAAGAGCGGCGGGTTAGGAAATGGAATGTAGAACCATCAAATGGATTAACGAGGAAGGAGTATCGGCAGGCTGTAGAGAAAATCATGATTGGCGGTAAAGAGCTGAGTACTATCGAAGAAAAATGGGGATATATCAAGGTAATGATACAGAAAACCGAAAAAGACACTATAGGAACCGTTAACGGGAAAAGGATAAGGAAACCATGGGTAAGGGATGAAATGGTTGAGATGAGATGAAATGGGAAATGGATGAGAGAAGAAAATGAAATATCCGGGAAGTAGGTAGTACGGATAGAAGGAAGTGTCCGAGAGTTGTCAACTTCCCATGTAATCTGATATGTTTAAGACAACGGCCGTTGGACCTTCGTCCGCTTTGTTTGAAGGTCTGATGATATTAGGATTCTGCATTAAACTTCTTAGTTCCGAGGATTCGGTAAGAGACAGGTTTGGGCGAGGATTTAGGGACTCGAGGAAAGACCAGCTGGAAATTTAGGACAGGAGAAGGTTTATTAAGATTTCAATTGGATGCTTTGAGGGGATGGGATGTGGTTCTTGGGAAGAAATCGGCTTGAATTTATGTGAAGGGGTCTGGAAATTTGTTCGAGACCCGGTTGCGACTCCCAAAAATAGTCTTCCACCGGAGATTCCGTCAGAAATGCAGTACGTGCGCACGTGGTTTACTCTGGGAATGGTGGTGAAAGAGAAGCCCTTGTGGAATCGCCCAGGTATTAATATTAGACATTAATTACCCCTTTCTACACATATTTTCATCCCCCCTCCGCCCCCATCACCTTCGATGTCATCCCCACCCTTCTAAAGATCCCCCGCCTAATTCTTCCCCTACAAACTCTCCCTTCCCAACCTCTCCCCCTCGCATACCTTTCCCCACCTTCCCCTTCCAACCAACGCTTCCAGGCCCTCCTATTCCTCAGTTCTGTCCTTCCTTTTCTTGAGAAAGGTGGCTAAGACCACCGAAAATACGATAACTAGTGAGTATCTATTATTTTGTTTGTTTCTGTGTGTTTGTCTTTGTCTATTGGTGCTAATTCCATTCACATTATTAATCACGTCCGTGAGACTTTCGCAAAAGTGTTATGTTCGATATATATACATATCCAAGAGTGATGGAAGGAATATATAGAAGCACTGTATGATAATGAACTTAGGGCAACAAGGTTTTACATGAAAAAGGAGCATGACGTAGAGAAAGATAGCATAGGCCCATGCATACTTGGCAATGAGATAGAAAGGTCATTAAGGGAGATGAAACCAAATTAAGCCGTGGGGATAGACAACTTTCCTGCGGAAATACTGAACTGTTTATGAATATGTGGGAAGAAGACTATATGGACTGATTCATAGTATGTATTAGGAAGAAATCTGGCCGGAAGACTTTGTGAAATCATTGTTAGTTCATATTCCAAAAAAGGTAAAAGTTACATCATGTGAGGACTAAAAAAAGGTAAGTTTTAAACATAAGGATAAAAGTTTGAATGAACTATCAATTTCATAATATTGGTTTAGCATTTCATTGGAATGTGCACAATGGGCACATATTAACGGACCCACAATCATTGTGTTGAGTTTACTGAGCTGTTTAGCGAAATTATTTGAAGGGAAGCATTCTGCAACCTTCGCTGAGATAACTCTAACTCTGTTTCTGTTATTTTTAGATGAGATATAACAAAGGATACTCAGGACACATATTTATGGCCTTGTTCCTCCACACATTCAAACACGAAATCCAAACATATGGCGAACACATATTCATTCACATGGAAATCGATATAAATAAAAGGGAGTAGGAAAAGATATAAAGGACGAAACGGTCAAGGAAATATTTTTACACTTATGATCTGCTCATTTCCGCCTTCCCCACTTCTCCCGTGTTCGTCCTTAAATGTGTCCCTATCCCCTTTTCCTTACATCTATTTCCATGTGAATATTTGTATATATAAACCATAAAACTGAACCCGAAGGTCGGTTGGGTAAGTGTTGATAGAGTTCACCCAGTACTAAGACCAATGGCGTGTAGAATTCGAACATCAGGGTAGGGTGCCCAGTTCCTTTCCATGTGCCGGCTATGGTTTCCCAGGAAGACCTGGAAAACTATACCCGAAAAATCAGATAGTTTGGCTGGAGCTGCTGGTGCCCAGAGGCCGGCTCGGGAATCTTCCCCGGGTCCTGCGCTCAGTAGTCCAACGCTCTACCCCTGGATTACCATGACCTAACACACCCTTTTGCAACAATCATGTTATTTATAATAAAGAAATGCTATCAAAATTTGATGATAATTGAAACATGGTATGATATCAACATTTTTATTATTTTATAGAAACCACAATGAACTACCTTATTTAATCTTATTCTGGGATCACTTTAAAAATAGTAATTTGTTCAAGAAATTTTATTCGTTAGTATTTGCTTGAATTTTAAGATCCATTGTCAAAAGAAGGTAAAATATATATTTCTATCCCGGAAATATTCAATACTCAGGTATAGGCATAATTAGTTTCACCCCAATCCATGAACCCTCACTAATATCTTGTGTTTCGTTTTCAAGTTCCTTCGAGCATGAGCGCATGGGACTGACACTTAAAGGGTATAGTACTCCGAACAGAGTTACCTGGCTTTATATGTTCTATGTCGTCTTAAGCCTTATCCCACTAATCAATTATCCCATTAACTCTAGGGTAAATTGACCTATTTTGGAAATGAACCTACCGCCGGCAAGTATAGAAATTTGAACGTTATTTGATAGATTTCTACAAAATATTTTTCTTTTTCCTTCCTCTCACATATCCTCCCTTATCACCTACACTTCCGGTCTTGACTGCACCCCCTGCCACACACCTTTTTCGTGAATCGCGGGGTATTTATGCTGAATTCGATGGGAAATACTTCCGTATTCTGAAAATATTCAACGCTATCAAGTTTTGGTAATGGTCGAAATACAAGAGGAAAGTGTAGCGGAATTATAAATGTTGTCTTGTGGAAAAAAGAGATTCATGGAAAACCTCACCCGCTGCTGGAACTTGAGCTGCTACTGCTGGATCCGCTTTCAATGGAGATGATGATAAGGGGATCACTTTCACTGAAGTCATGTTTACTGGAATCGATGTAACTGTTGCTGGGCTCATTATAACTACTCTCTCTTGGTCCACTGTAAAATGAGCCACTGTCGACGGGATGACTCCCGTAAGAGACACCGAAGCTCTCATGAGAAGTTCCATAATGCGAACCGATGTCCTTAGAGTCGCTACTATGGAAGCTGCCGTAACTAAGGCCGCTCCTAGTGTAGCTAATGTCGATGAATTCACTGTCGATTGAGCCACTGTGACTGTAGTTGTCCTCTGGCCGGACGCTGGTGTAGCCGATGTGATTTACCTGTTTTCTTCTGTCACTACGGTCTCTGTACATCTCTTTTGAGTAGTCATCTGCCAATGCCCGCTCTCGTGATTCATCTTGCTGTTTCTGCTGACAGTCTTCTCCGGAGCAAGGTATTGGTTGCCAGGCAGTTTGGTTGGTGATGTTAGTCTGTGCCCCTGGGACAACGTATCGGAAATATTATTCGTTAGAAATAGATTCAATTAGGAAATAGAGAAGGTAAATATATAGTGAGGACAACATACATATTTTGTGGTTTGGGGGTCAACTGACGGATCAACCCACGAAGCTTTGCAAAATCGGAAACTTCAACATTTCAATATTTGGGTGGGCTGGCGATGCAGAGAAGAGAGAACAATGCAAGCATGTCTTAGGAATGAAAAAACGCGGCCAAGTCCGATTTGCGAATGTTCTAGCTGTATTTATTTAGCGATACATACAATACAGGATGAGTATTTTAGATGTTGATGAACCAATAATAAAAACGAAAATAATGAAGGTCTGCGGAAATAAGGATTCTGAGGTCAAATTTTTAGTGGGGTTTTTATGAACTAAAAAGTTGAAGCATTTCAAGTAATAAGGAGGTAATTTAAAAGAAATTGAGCAATATTTTAAATTCAGAATCTTGTTAATAAGAGCAGATTTTGTCGCTGCTCTAATTTACTTCTCTTGGCTTGGAAATTGCGACGACTATCTCTACCAGGAGATAGTCGTCGCGACTATTTCCTGGACGAGCATTTGATGGACACAAAAAATAACTAAAGTATGGTATTGGAAGGTAAAGTTTAGGAATTGTGATCGTTGAGGCAAGAGGATATGCTTAGGCTGGAGGCTCTTGAGATTTGGGTTTTTTAGGGCTATGTAAAAATAAATTGACCATAGAAAAAACAAATAAAGACATTCTAGGTAAGTTTGGCGAGGAGATATGATTGGCAGTAGTTAGAAGAAGTGAATGTAGAAGATACTGAGTAGTTATAAGCTGCAGAAGTGTCTTAGATAACAGAACGTTAGTCACGAAGAAATATTGCTAAAATTGAAGTCATGACGTGTGGCGGTAGGAGATATTTGCTTTGGAGCGTAAAGCCGCATGTGTCGTTACTCTACTGGTCTTCTTGCATAACTTTGCATTGTTCTTGATAATACATGTAGGACATGTAGTTAAGTGTAAAATCAATTACGACTTTCGGCAATTGTGGGACACCTGACAATATCTGTACGCACATATTTAAATTTTAATAATAATAATAAGCATTCGGGTCGGAAAGTTGAAAGAGTTAAATTGGATATAAACGTTTTATGTAATTTTTGTGGTTTAGGACATTTTCCGCTTGGCAATCAGGAAATAGGAAAACAGAAGTTTTTTCGGAGCAATTCTTATTCGTAGAGCTCTATTGCAACTTCTTAGATTACTGATTTGGAGCAATATTAAAATCTTGTTATATATTATGATCCCCACCTGGGAGCAATGAATTCCCGGAATCAACGATGCCGTCGGGTATCTCGACGAATGCACCAGCGGTCAGCCGCGCCAGTGAACAGAAAATGGTCACCAGGGTGCCTGGCATGACGGTGGTCAATCCCCAGGAGGTTAAACTGGAGGAATAGAATCGAGAGATAAAGTTATTACATTTCTTGGTACGCCGTACCATATTTATCGATTGGTCGGATCGGGCACCACTTCCCAAAGATCGAAATATAGCTTCACCACCTGCTCCAGATCACATGGAAATGAATTTATAGCCAAAAATTATACAGTATGTATTTTTTGATTTAGCCGATTGCAGATACTAACTATATTCTAGAAGACCTATTCCTCCCTATGCTTGCTTCCTGATGTGTTTACCTGAACAATGGCCAGGTTCGTTGTTTTCAATTTTACTTCTAAATACGAGGGTCATCCGGAAAGTAGTACCCGTTCGTGCCGCATGAAGTGCTGACGACGCGAGTAGCCGCTGGACGAGGTCAGATAGCTTCAGTGGCTTGTCTGCCTTCTCTGAGCCAAGTTGCGTGACGCTAGCATTGCCTATGTTGTTTCTGTGATTGTTTACAATGTTTAAAAAAATTGAGAACGCCGCCAGTTGTGAAGTGAGGGCAGTGATTAAATTCCTCAATGCAAGAAACGTTCGCCCATGTGATATTCATCGCCAATTAAAGGAGGTGTATGGAGACAATGTAATGGACGAGTCGTCTATTCGGCGGTGGTGTCGCAACTTCAACATGGGGAGGGGGAACACACACGACGATGAGCGTTCGGGGAGACCGTCTGTCATTACAGACCAACTGGTGAGCTCAGTTGACGAATTCGTGAGGAACAATCGGCGCGTCACAATTGATGACATCTGTGAGCATTTTCCCAATGTTTCTCGAACAATTGTTCATGAAATTGTTAAACACCATCTGCATTATGCAAAAATTTGTGCAAGATGGGTCCCTCGCATGCTTACAGATGAGCACAAAACCAAGCGTATGGCTGCAGCACTGACGTTTTTGGGACGTTATTCTGATGAAGGAGACTCTTTCTTGACTCGCATAATTACTGGTGACGAAACATGGGTTTGTTATGCATCACCTGAGAGTAAACGACAGTCAATGGAGTGGCATCATGCTCATTCACCAAACAAACCAACAAAATTCAAGACAGTTCTGTCCACCAGGAAACTCATGGCAACCATTTTCTGGGATCGACGAGGTGTATTGCTTATTGATTTTATGGCCCGTGGAGACACTATTAATGCCAATGCGTATTGTGAAACATTAAAGAAATTACGGCGGGCAATACAAAATCGGCGGCGAGGTCTATTGTCTACTGGTGTCATTCTCGTTCATGACAATGCCAGGCCTCATGCAGCTGGGATAACACAAAAACTTTTGCAGCAATTCAAATGGGAAACTTTCGACCATCCACCGTATAGCCCGGACTTGGCCCCTTCAGATTTTCATCTCTTTACAAAGCTTAAAGACTTTTTGGCAGGAAAAAGATTTGACAGCGATGAAGAACTTAAAGAAGGAGTGACCCTGTATCTCAATGAGCTGGCGGCGAAGGACTATGCAGCAGGAATACAGAAACTTGTCACACGTTATGACAAATGCCTTAATTTGCTTGGAGATTATGTTGAGAAGTAGTTTAAAGTATCCTCTTTCAAATTAAATTTTTTTTGTTTGTTAATATTTACTTTTGTGTTTTTATTTCACGAACGGGTACTACTTTCCGGATGACCCTCGTACTACTAATATTTTATCCGTTGCTTTTTCATTGTTTATCACGATCTCTCCTACCAGTTTGTTCAAAATTTTTGGCATCACTTGCTGGCTATCTTCCTTTGCAATGAATATTATTCACCGGTTTGGTAGTTAATGGCATAGTTCACCCAGTACTAAGCCCGACGGCGTGTGAAATTCACCCATCAGGGTAGGAGGACCAGTTCCTTTTCCTGTGCCGGTTATGGTTTCCCAAGAATATCTGTTACCCGAAAAATCACTTAGTTTGGGTTGAGCTGCTGGTGCTCAGAGAGGTTTGCCCGAGAATCGATATTGACCCCCCGGTCATTAGTCCAACACTCTAGCCCTGAACTAGTGCGACCCCCCCCCCACACACACACATATATATATATATATATATAGTATATCACCCTAGTAATCTCCACTTTCCTGTCTACCTTCTGCTGCCTACTGAAAACGGGCAGACTTCTTGCTGCTACCTTCTCTAGATCATATGGAAATTCATTTATTACTCCTAAATTGCATATTTAAATTACTCAGTGTTCATTACTATATCATGGAAGGCTATTTGATAAAATTTACTTATGTCGTTGGCATGGATTTAAACGACAGTCGACAGAGCTGACGAAGCTTAATGATTTTTACGATACCACAATATTCAATTAAAGTTAAATTTTATTTCTAATTATTTTCATGTGTGTATCTGTCTTAAGTCAATACTAAAATGTTAAACATATTTTTCAACGTGGGGCAACCCTCAAACCTCACTGTACTCGTATTCATGCCTTCTGAGAAAAATGCTGATGCCATTCAACACGACAGAGGCAACTTGAAGAGCTATTGTTCGGAAAATGAGGAATATGTAACATCTACATCTACATATATACCCTGCGAACCACCAAAAAGGCGTGTGGCAGGGGGTATAGCACCATGAGGGAAGGGTAAGGGTTAAGGGGGTTGGGGGTTAAGTGAGGAAAGTGGGGGGGAAACTGTAAGAAAAAAAATATATATATATACATACATATATGCATATGTATACATATTTTTCTAGAAATATATATATATATATATATAGTATACATACACATACATACACACACATACACATATGTTTACATATCCTGGCGTAGTCCCTAACCTGTACGTTAATACTTATTGTAATGAACTAAGTCCTGGGGAATTTCGGCTACAAGCATTCTGGTCCCTTATCGTTCTTGGAAAAAATGACATTTTAAACCTGTCAGTCTTGCAGTCAATCTCTCTAGTCTTATATTCGTGATCCCTTCGACCGTAATACGTTGGGGTTCGTATTATATCCTTGATGTCATCGGAAAAGGGCCCACCTTTAAATGTTTTTAGTAATGTACTACTGCCGCTTTGTAAGAGAATCCCAACCTAAATTGTCTAACAAAGTGGATACGCTGCTGAGTTGGTCATAACAGTGTTTGAGCAATCTAGCCCCCCTCCGCTGAACTCGATCTAATTCCGAAATCAAATTTGTATTATGAGGATCCCATATACTGGCAGTATACTCTAGGTGGGGCCTTACCAACGCAAGGAAACATCGTTCTTTCACTTTTTCATCGCATTTACCTAGCACTCTATTCACAAATCCCAATTTTTTATTAGCACGGCCGCATATTTCTCGTATGTGTTTTCTTCAGGACAGATCGTGAGTAATTGTTACACCCAAGTATTTAAAGGACCCTCCCGATTTTGGTTTGTTTCACTTTGTAACTATAAGGGAGGAAATTACTCTTATCCCAAAAATGTATTACTACGCATTTTTTAAAAATTTAATTCCAATTGCCATGTATCGCACCAATTTTGAATTGCATCTAGGTCGTTGGCTAACACGACTCTGTCTTCGTGACTTCGAATGTCCCCATAAATTACTGCATCATCGGCGAAAAGATGGAGCTTGCTATTAACTACGGAACTGAGGTCATTTATGTAAATAAGAAAAAGAAGGGGACCTATGACACTTCCTTGTGGTACAGTGTGTGACCTTGACAGTATCGGATGATACACCGTCCAGGACGACTGTTTGGACACGACCACTTAAGAAATGTTTAATCCAGTTAATAATACTCTCGTATATTCCATAAGTTTTCAATTTCGCGAGTAATTTGCAATGAGGGACTTTATCGAAAGCTTTCTTAAAATCTAGAAATATCGCATCAACTGGAATATTACTTTCACCGGAGTTCAATATATCATGTACAAAAAGTGCGAGTTGAGTTTCGCAGGATCTACCCTTACGGAAGCCGTATTGGTTATTAATTAATAAATCTTGGCTATTGAGGTGCCTCATCATGGAACTAACAATGATGTGTTCAAGAATCTTACAGGAAATGGAAGTCAGCGATATTGGCCTATAATTACTGGGGTCCTCCCTGTCTCCGTTTTTAAATATGGGTGTTACCGAAGCTACCTTCCAGCCGTTTGGCACGCTTTCTTCTGTTAATGGTAACCCGGAAGAACTTCTTTCCTCTCCAAGTGGAAACACACTGTAGGACAAATACTTGCTCGACTGGCGGAAGGGGACATTCACTTACCAGCTGGCGCCGTCCTCAAGGATCCAAGTGCTCTCTCCCGACGCTGCGAAAGGGAAAGTTTCCTCTCTCTTGGACCTTCCGAGCGGAAGAACTCCGGCTGTCTCTTTGTACTCACATTCGCTCATGAGTGTGTTTATATAATAAAGGGCGTGTCTGTTTTATATGTGACCTGTCTATTATCATATCTGGTCAAGAAAGTCATTCACCGCTTAAAGTCAGTTGACACTCTTACTTCTGCGATTAAATGAGCCACGAGTCTATCCGTTTTGGAGGTTGGGGTCGGAAGGAAGGGGGCAACGGGAGGTGGGCACATGGAACAACCGTCCCAATTCCCGGATCATTGATTCCCTGTCGGCCTATATGTCTCTTCGAAGGAACCTGGCGAAGTCAATTTCGTGGGAGATAAGGGCAAAAACATCTATTGGAGTATGTCATTCGGTCAGTTCGTCGGTTTAGGTGAAATGGATTTAGCAGATAAGACGGAAGACGAGGGAATATCTCCTCACAATTAGGTATCTTGGAGCTAGGGAGTTGCACAATTACGTTGAAATATCAGAAAAGGTATTATTCCAATTAGCAGAATCGGAATTTTAGTAGAGAAAAGGAGCAAGGCACTTTTCGTTAAAAAATAAGTAAAGGAGATGCCGACCAATAATAAATTTTCGGTTCAGTCTCCCTCTCCTTCCCTTCATGGAGGACATTTACGTCATACAATTGCGCCTTGAAAAAGCCTCTAATTATCGTTGAGCTTGCATGAGATAATGCGGGATAAACCACAACGTGACGCAACAACAAAAATAATTTTTTTTTCAAATAGATAGTATTATGGAGCCCAGCGGCTACCTTTTTAGTGGAGTGAGTGAACGAACTGAAAATTTATCAGATTGATACAGTTACAGGAATATCCCGTTTTTTACGCTCTATTTCTTAATTTTTCCCAAACATGATACTTGCGAATAACAATTCTATCCTACGAAATCATCTTTTAGAGTCTGAGAAAAACTGGTATTGATTCTATTATCATAAACATTTTAAATGATAGGCGATTTTAGCAGTTTCCATGAATTATTAAAAATTGGCAATTTTAAATTCATCATGATATTCTTTTGAAGAAAAATGAAGCTTTATGCTAAACCCAACCCGATGATACCCACTAAGGCTCCATCAGCTGGATTTACTTGAAAATTGTAGTGTTCATTCTTATTATTATTTTTCATACTAAAATGAAATATGGACGGTTTCGATTCCCGAAAACTTCTTCGAATGATTACCTTGTGGCCAGTACTGTCATCGATAAAGCGTTGGAGATCGAAGCGACATCGAAGGCGTTCAAACGTCAACTGGATATTCATGCTGCATCAGACACCGATCAGACTGGATGGAGATCGACAAAGGCATTGAAGATATCAAAGCCGTTAATGACGATGGAATCATCTGATGCTTACTATTCACCACAAGGTTTGTCTCAAATTTTCCCACCTAGGCATGAAGACGCCTGTACTAATCAACAAAAATTCACAGGTGAGCTTGCGCATGCACTACAAGGTACTCAGCAAAATTTTAGTCATTTTAGACAGCTATTTTTTGGGAATGACTAGAGTGTTTTTGTGAGAAATGGTTTGTGAAAATAGAAAAAATTAAGTATAAAACTGCTATGAAATATATCAAGAAACTGCGGGAGATGCCGCGATAGTAACTTTTAGCGGAGTCATCCGCTAACATGCATTTCAAGGCAACAATTTCAGAGTGTAAAAATCATTCGCCTTGACCGGGTTTATACCCGGAGCCCTCGGACATCGAGGGATCCGAGTTTGAATCCTGATCAAAGTGAATGTTTTTTTAAACCCTGAAATTGTTGCTTTGAAATGCTATGAAATATTGGTTTTTTAGTGGTAGTACGTGAAATTATGAGCGGATGATTTTATACGTGGTCGTATCAGCTTGGCTGATGATGAGTTTTTCGGAACGTCCAACTACTGAGACACCAACCGGAAATATCGCAAAGGTTTACTAAGAGTTCCTGGACGACCGTCGAATTTATCAAAGAGAGAGAGAAAAGGAAATCATCACATTGAAAGAACGCGATTGTCGCATATTGACTGACAGACTGGACGGGCGGAAGCTATCCCGGCGTTGAATGCCAAAGCTATTCACTTTGGACCAAAAATGGAAGTCAGAAGCCAGGGAAGTAGGTGGTGCATATTGAGAGAGGGTGGGAGTCTGTTGTTGAGGGAGGATTGGGGGTGTAGGATTGTTTTAGGATTTTTTTGTGAAGGAGAGAATCTGGGTATCCCCGTTGGAGGAGGGAATGGTGAAGGTTGCTCAGGTATTTGTTGAGGGATTCGGGATGGTTGCAAATGCAGTGCCCACGGATAGAGAGGGAGTAAGGGAGGAAGCGTTTTGTGTGGTAGGGGTTGCAGCTGTTAAAATGAAGGTATTGTTGTTTGTTAGTAGGTTTAGTATGTACGGAGGTTAGAAATTTGTTGTTAGTTAGGGAAATATTAACATCAAGGAAAGTGATCTGTGATGATAATATATTGGAAGTGAAAGAAAGAGATGAGGAATCATTGAGTTGGGAGATGAAGGATTTGAGGGAGTCTATGTTATTTGGCCAGAGTTGAAAGATGTCATCAATGTACCGAAGCCACAGAAGGGGTTTTAGAGGGTAACTGGAAAGGAACTTCTCTTCCAGGACACCGAGGTGGAGGTTAGCGTATGACGGGCTGAATCTACTTCCCATGGCACAGCCCTTAATTTGGAGGTAAAAATTGTCATTAAAAGAAAAAGAGTTACGGGTGAGGATGATGTTAGAAAGGTCAATGAGAAAATCGGTGCTTGGAGTTTGAGGGCTAGGGCGTTTGGAGAGGAAGTGGCATAGAGAAGCAAGGCCTTCTTCGTGAGGAATGGAGGTGTATAGGGATGTGACGTCAATTGTGGCCATTATGATCTTGGTGTCAGAAGGGAGGGAAATTGAGTGGAGCAGATTGAGGAAGTGATAGGTATCTTTGACATAGGAGGGTAACGAGTGAACTAAAGGTTGGAGATAGTGGTCGACGAAGGCGGAAATTCTTTCGGTCGGGGAGTTGCGGGAGGAGACAATAGTCCGCCCTGGGTTTTCTCGTTTGTGTATCTTTGGGAGGATATAGAAGTGGGGGGTGTTTCGATGGGAAGGTGAAAGGAATGAAATGTCACTGGGTCCCAGTCCAGTCCCTTAAATTCATCCTCAAAGACCTGTACCAAATACTCAAAAATCACAACGCTTCATCCAACCTTCTTCCTAAATGCCCTTCTGTTACCTTCAAACGGACCGCCAACTTATCAGATCTCCTCAAATCCACCAAGCGTCCTTCCAAATCCCCTCCCACCCCTAGAATCACACCAACTCCATGCTTGAGAGCAAGATGCAAAACTTGTCCTATTTTCACCACTCCACACCTCTCCATCCCACCTTTTAACTCTCTCCCGCCCTTCCCCCACTCTTCATGCACATCTCAGAATGTAATCTATCTTCTGACTTGCAAACTCTGCCCGGCAATTTATATTGGCAAGTGCTCTACACCCCTGAACCTCAGGGTGAACAATCATAGCACCTCATGTAAACCCTCTTGTCCGGCCGCGGGTCTTCCCATCTCAAAACATGCCTCTCACCAAAACACCCCTTTCAACCACTGTTATAATGTTTCCGTTCTAGCATCCCTTCCCCATCCGATAACCCTATAAAATTAAAAACAATGGAATTGGCATTTCTATGGCTGTGTAAAACCCTATCAACATCCGGGTCTCAATATCAATCACTAAATGGGTGGGGGGGGGCTGGGATGAATGGAGGTGGATTTGTCTCTTGCGATGTAGTGGGACAATTTATTCATCCGCATTCATTTTGTCATCCTTGTCCTGGGTTTTGACTTGTCGAGCCCTTACGATGACTTGATGAGTTGATGCCTTGGTCATGGGTGTTGTGGTATCTGTGGATGAATTGTTAGTTTTCTGTGTCGCTTGTTACTATTTCCGCATCCTTCTTTTTCCATCTCGGCTCCCCTCTGGTCTCCCTTTCCCCCTCCATAACCTGCTCCTTCACCCCTCTCCCGACACTTGTTCTCCGCTCCGCTTTTCCCCCTCCACATACCCCTCCTTCACCCCTCCCCCACTATCTGTTTTTGCCCTCTCCCTCGTCCGCTACTCTCTCTGCACCGCGTACCCTTATCCTCAGTCATATCTTATCTTCCGAAGAAGAAGGGAGTTCGAGTCCGTCGAAATTATCAAGATATTATTGTGAGTGTTCTTTTTATGTGTTCTCGTGCTGTGTGTTACCGTCTAGGTTATATATATATATATATATATATATATATATATATATATATATATATATATATATATATATATATATATATATATTATATATAACTACTATATATATCTACCCCCTAGACCACCGCGGGTAGAGCGTTGGACTACTGACCGGAGGGTCCCGGGTTCGATTCCCGGGCAAGGCACTCTGGGCACTTGCAGCTCCACCCAACCTAGTTGATTTTTCGGGTACCAGGTCTTCCTGGGAAACCATAACCGGCACTGGGAAAGGAACTGGCCCCCCTACCCTGATGTGTGAATATTTACACGCCGTCGGGCTTGGTACATGGGTGAGCTCTACCATCACCTACTAAACCGACCTTCGGGTTGATTACTGTGTTTATGGTTTATATATATATATATATATATATATATATATATATATATATATAATATCGATGATGCGGAAGAACCAAAGAGCGCAATATAACTTTTGGATGGCACAATAGATTTCTGACCTGAAGAAGGTCTCGGAGTAGGCCGAATGCTCATATAATCTACAATGTGAGTGTTCTTTTACGTGTTATCTGTTTTATTCTGTGTTCTATTGTGCCGTCCCAACACACTTCAAAGAGATACTACCTTGATCAAAAAGTTCCCGGAATAACCACCGTGTGGCGCTCCCATCGTTCCGATTTGAGTTTTGTTTTTTTTTGTAAAATTGGTTCATCTGTTGTTGATATTCCCTTTAAATCTTAGTGTCATAACTTGACATTTGCAAAAGTAACGTAGCCAAGAGTACATCTATTTCTGTGTGTGTTGGCATTTTTTACAATTGCAGAAATGGATTTAAATTTGCAACAACGAACTTGTATTAAATTTTGCGTAAAAAACGGATTTAGTGGCGCACGGAAGTTGGAAATGTTGGAAAAGTGTTTCGGCAACGATTCTCTAAAAAAAACGGTCGTTTACCAGTGGCACGAGCGGTTCAGAATTGGTCGTGAGTCAATCGAAGATTATGAACGCAGTAGCAGACCATCGACATCGAAAGTCGGTGAAAAAATTGATAAAGTAAAAGAAATGTTGGTCAATAACCGCAAATTAACCATCAGAGAAATAGCGGAGGACTTGAACATTGCCTATGGATCCGCCCAAGACATTGTGGTTAATGATTTGGGTTTCCGTCGTGTAGCAGCAAAGTTGGTGCCAAAAGACCTCAATTTCATGCAAAAAAGAGACCGTGTTGACGTCGCAAAAGACATGATTTGCGAGGCTGAATCCGATCCCACATTCATCAATAGGATCATTACTGGAGACGAGACGTGGGTTTATAACTACGACACGCAATCCAGACATCAGGCAAGTGAATGGCGTTCACCAAATGAGCCGAGACCAAAAAAACCACGTCGTTTTCAGTCAAAAAAGAAGGCAATGCCGACGGTTTTCATGGATTACAACGGTGTAGTGCATCATGAATTTTTGCCAGAAGGCCAGACAGTAAACAAAGAGTATTATTTGGACGTTATGAGACGTTTGCGTGAAGCAATTCACCGAAAGAGACCAGAAATCGTCGCACAGTGCGTCGAGACCGTCGCACAGTGCTATCATTATTCGTAATTTTTTGACGAAAAATGCAACAAATACCATCCAACAGCCACCGAATTCACCTGATTTGGCTCCCTGTGACTTCTTTCTGTTCAATCGAGTTAAGAAACCATTACGGGGAACGCGTTTTAGCAGCCGAGAGGAAGTAATGGAAAAATCGCAGGAAGCACTGATGGACATACAGAAAACCGAATATAAAAAATGTTTCGAGGATTGGATCAAGCGCTGGCATAAGTGTGTTGCAGTCGATGGGGATTACTTTGAAGGGGACAATATAGATTTAGATGAATAAACTTGTATTTTTAATTTTCTGAATAAATTCCGGGAACTTTTTGATCAAGGTAGTATATGTGAGTATATATATATATATATATGTATATATGTATTCAAATACGAAGTCCCGCCATACGGCGCACAAATATATGTATATATATATATATATATATATATATATATATATATATATATATATATATATATATATATGTATATAATTATTATTATTATTAGGTAATCTACCGTTTAAGGTAGGTTTTTGGACGGACACAACTATCAAATACATATTTTGTAACTCAAAACAAAACCCAATCCAGCAACCTAGACTACAAATGGTCCCTCTTCATCTCTGTGTATTTCTTTCCTCCCTTCATCCCATCTAACATCCCTATCTAGTTCCTACCCTTTCCTCGCTAGCCCAACATTCTCCCCTCTATTACCTTCTTCAACTTTCCACTACCGCTCAATACGCCTTTCATACATTCTTCCTGCCTCCATAGGATTTCCCTCAACAAACCCCTCTCCTCACCCATCATCTCCAGTACTTCCTCATTTGTTTTCCTCTCGGTCCATTTCACCTTCTCCATTCTTCTCCACACCCACATTTCAAAAGCCTCCAATCTACGTCTATCCTCCTGCTTCAGTGACCACGTTTCCGCACCATACAGCTACGCTCCATATCAGAGTTTTTACGAGTCCTTCTTAACATCTCTGCTCAACGTCCCCGTCATTACTCCCTCCTCCTTGAAAAAACCTCCTTGCCTAGCGCAATTCTTCTCCTTACGTCCCTACCACTTTGACCGTATTCCAGTCTTTTTCCCCGCCTATTTTAATATTTAGGTTAGCCTTTTTCTTTCTGGAAAATCGCATAACCTTTGTTTTATTAATAATGATTCTCATCCCATATATATATATATATATATATATATATATATATATATTTATTTATTTATATATATACATTCAAGTGCCGGTCGAGGAAATTGATTTAACATTAGCGATCTGCTCAAATCCGTCTTCCCCACCTCTCTTGTGTTCGTCCTTTATGTGTGTTCCTTTCCAATTTTCCTTATCTCTATTTTCTATTTGAATATATATATATATATATATATATATAACGAGGTAATCTAGCTGTTAAGTTAAGTTATATATATATACATATAAGTTAAGTTAGTTAAGTTAAATATATCCATACATTCAAACGCGAAATCTCGCCATTCGGCGGACAAATATTCATTCACATAGAAATAGAGATAAGGAAAGCGGAAAGGAACACACATAAAGGACGAACACAAGAGAGGTGGGGAAGGCGGATTTGAGCTGGTCACAAATGTAAAAATATTTTTCTCGAACGGGACTTGAGCACCGGATTTCTCCACTTGCCGGGCGGATGCTCTAACCACTTGAGCTATCGAGAAAACATACTTTTCACTGAAATCTGCGAGTTTATAAAGCGCCAAAACGCTCCGATTCGTTTCCTCAGGATATGGCGTTAGGGAGCAGTTACACCCACCAAAGGAGAAATAGACAAACACAAGAGGAGAATGGACAGTAGGCTAGCAAGCATACAACGTCATAAACAATAGGAACGGTACATGTCATGGCACGCATAACCAGAAGAAGAGACGAGACAAATTGGCCAAATACACATTCATTCTCGATTTCAGTGTGAATGAATATTTGTTCGCAAAATCAGTTAGGTTTATTGATGACCAAGCATTAGTTGCTCAGTCAGCCAAGGGGTTGCAAGCATTGCTGACTGAATTGGAGGTCCAGTGCGATAAATATGGGATGATAATCAATATTAATAAAACAACGGTTATGCGTTTTTCCAGAAAGAAAAAGGCTAAGCTAAATATTAAAATAGGCGGGGAAAGAATAGAGCAGGTAGAGCAGTTTACATATCTCGGAAGTGTTTTGGACCAATACGGTCAAAGTGGTAGGGACGTAAGGAGAAGAATTGCGCTAGGCAAGGAGGCTTTCTCAAGGAGGAGGGAGTTGATGATGGGGACGTTGAGTAGGGATGTTAAGACAAGACTCGTAAAAACTCTGATATGGAGCATAGCTATGTATGGTGCGGAAACGTGGTCACTTAAGCAGGAGGATAGACGTAGATTGGAGGCTTTTGAAATGTGGGTGTGGAGAAGAATGGAGAAGGTGAAATGGACCGAAAGGAAAACAAATGAGTAAGTACTGGAGATGGTGGGTGAGGAGAGGGGTTTGTTGAGAGAAATCCTATGGAGGCAGGAAAAATGGATGAAAGGCGTATTGAGCGGTAGTGGAAGGTTGAAGAAGGTAATAGAGGGGAGAATGCTGCGCAAACGATGAAATGGCAAAAACAGAATAGGGATGTTGGACGGGATGAAGGGAGGAAAGAAGTACACCGAGATGATGAGGGACCTGATATAGATTAGTTTGATAGGTGGGGAGTCACAAAATGTTTATTTGATAGTTGTGTCCATCCAAAAACCTACCTTAAACGGTAGATTACCTAATAATAATAATATATATATATATATATATGAGTCACTTATGTATGTATTTTACATTATATATATATATATATATGTATATATATATGTATATATATGTATATATATATATATATATATATATATATATATATATATATGTATATATATATGTATATGTATATATATATATATATATATATATATATATATATCCCTCCCATGGACTACAACCTTGTCGTGGTGGAAGGGTTTGTGTGTTCCGATGACCCCTAGAGCTGTGCTGGCGGGAGTAATAATAATTACTCCTGGAAGGGTCACCCATGCCAGATAGGTCGAAGGTTAGGAGCCAGACGAAAGGTAGTCCACGCAGCGTCTGTTCCTCAGTGAGGCGGCTGCAATGGCGTCTGACCCCAGTGGGGCGGCCATTAAGTGATGGTGTCACGTTAAAAACACTATTGAGGAAGGCAACGGGAAACCACCTCAATTATGATTCCCAAGAATATTATGATGGGCACTATAGATAATATGAGTCCTGGCAACTACGGGACTCGGCCCAAGAGGCCGTGTGTCGTGCCCGGCAGCGGGAGAGGCAAGGCTTCCGCGGTCGTCATCCCACGAAACCCTTGCAGGGAAGAAATAACTTCAGCAGGACAGAAGACTCAGAAGAAGGCGAAAGTAGTAAGAATAGGAACCTGGAACGTCAGGACAATGTTGAGGAGAGGCAAATTAGAAAATATTAAGCGAGAGATGGAAAGAGGTAACATAGATGTTTTAGGCCTCTGCGAGGTGAGATGGAAGGATAGCGGGGATTACTGGAGTGACAATTATAGAGTGATATACAGCGGCGGGGACGAGAGCCAACGAGGGGTTGCCGTAATTTTAAATAAAGGGGTAGGAAGAAGCGTAGTCAACATAGAGCAAGCGACAGATAGAATTTTACTCGTAGAGATTAAAGCAGAGCCGACGAACTTGGTCATTATTCAGGTATACATGCCACCGAGCAACCACAAGGAGGAAGAAGTCGATAGGATGTATGATGAGTTAGAGGATATCATCGCGAGTGTTCCTGCAGGGAAACATTTAATAGTGATGGGGGATTGGAATGCGACGGTAGGCGAAGGAAGAGATGGTGGTGAGGTCGGGGACTATGGGTTAGGCACGAGGAATGAACGCGGAGAGAAAGCAATTGAATTCTGCAGGAGACAGGGGTTAGTCATCACCAACACATGGTTTAGACACCACAAAAGGCGTAGGTATACATGGAAAATGCCAGGTGACTTAGAAAGGTATCAGTTAGATTATATTATGGTTAGGCACAGGTTTAGGAACAGTGTGATAAATTCGCACAGTTTCCCAGGAGCGGATGCGGACTCTGACCACAATTTAGTTGTTATGAAATGTAATGTTCGTTTCAAGAAGTTAAGGCAAGGGCGGCGGGTTAAAAAATGGAATTTAGAAGCAGTAAATGAATTAACGAAGAAGGAGTATCAGGAGGCTGTAGAGAAAATGATGGATGACGGTAAAGAACTGAGTGCTATCGAAGAAAAATGGGAATGTATCAAGAAAGGGATATTGGAAGCCGCTAAAGACACTATAGGAACCGTTAACGGGAAAAGGATAAGGAAACCATGGGTAACGGATGAGATGATTGCAAAGATGGATGAGAGAAGAAGATGGAAAAATGTAAACACAGAGTTAGGCAAAATGAAGTACAAAGAGTTAAACAATAAATTGAGAAGGGCCACAAATAAAGCAAAAGAAGAATGGTGGAAAACGCAATGCGAGGATATGGAAAGTCTACAGAAGAAGGGTGAAATTGGTGCTCTATACAGCAAGGTTAAGTTATTATCGGGAAGTGAGAAGGCAAGATCTGTGCTAACAGTTAAAGATAAATGGGGTAAGATAATAGTTGAACCAGGAAAAATCCTAGAGAGATGGAAGGAATATATAGAAACACTGTATGGTAAAGAACTTAGGCCGACAAGGTTAGACATAGAAAAGGAACATGAGGTAGAAGAAGATAGCTTAGGTCCAGGCATACTCGACGATGAAATAGAGAGGGCATTAAAGGAGATGAAAGCAAATAAGGCTGTGGGGGTGGACAATATTCCTGTAGAAATGTTGAAATGGTTAGGGAAAGGTGGGAAGAAGGCCATATATGGACTGATTCGTAGTATCTATGAGGAAGGAATCTGGCCGGAAGATTTTGTGAGATCGGTGTTAGTTCCTATTCCAAAAAAGGCAAAGGCTTCGTCATGTGAGGATTACAGAACAATAAGTTTGATATCCCACGCAGCTAAAGTTATTCTCAGGATCATCAACAAAAGGATAGAGAGTAAGGCAAATGATTACTTAGGGGATGATCAGTTTGGGTTCAGGAAAGGAAGAGGTACGCGTGATGCCATTGCAGTAATGAGATCACTAGTCGAGAGAAATATAGAATACAGTCAGGACGTTTTTGCCTGTTTTGTAGATTTCGAAAAAGCGTTTGATAGAGTGAATTGGGAAAAATTAATGCGTGTATTGGAGAAAATAGGAATGGATTGGAGGGACAGGAGACTGATCCGCAACCTGTACATGTCTCAGACTGCTCAGGTGCGAGTGGGGAACGGAGAGTCCGGATGGGCAGTGTTAGGAAGAGGTGTAAGGCAGGGTTGCCCATTGTCACCGGTACTGTTCAACGTATATGTAGAGGAAATGATTAAAGAGGCATGGGAAGAACTGGAGGTAGGAATGAAAGTCGGAGGGGAATTCGTAAAATCGGTTAGGTTTGCTGATGACCAAGCATTAGTTGCTCAGTCAGCCAAGGGGTTGCAAGCATTGTTGAGTGAATTGGAGGTTCAGTGCGATAAATATGGGATGAGAATCAATATTAATAAAACAAAGGTTATGCGATTTTCTAGAAAGAAAAAGGCTAAGCTAAATATTAAAATAGGCGGGGAAAGAATAGAACAGGTAGAGCAGTTTACATATCTCGGAAGTGTTTTGGACCAACACGGTCAAAGTGGTAGGGACGTAAGGAGAAGAATTGCGCTAGGCAAGGAGGCTTTCTCAAAGAGGAGGGAGTTGATGACGGGGACGTTGAGTAGGAATGTTAAGACAAGACTCGTAAAAACTCTGATATGGAGCGTAGCTATGTACGGCGCGGAAACGTGGTCGCTGAAGCAGGAGGATAGACGTAGATTGGAGGCTTTTGAAATGTGGGTATGGAGAAGAATGGAGAAGGCGAAATGGACCGAAAGGAAAACAAATGAGGAAGTACTAGAAATGGTGGGGGAGGAGAGGGGTTTGTTGAGAGAAATCCTATGGAGGCAGGAAAAATGGATGAAAGGCGTATTGAGCGGTAGTGGAATGTTGAAGAGGGTAATAGAGGGGAGAATGTTGGGCAAGCGTGGTAAGGGTAGGAACAGGATAGGGATGTTGGACGGGATGAAGGGAGGTAAGAAGTACACCGAGATGAAGAGGGACCTGATATAGATTAGTTTGCTAGGTGGGGAGTTACAAAATGTTTATTTGATAGTTCTGTCCATCCAAAAACCTACCTTAACCGGTAGATTACCTAATAATAATCTCGGAAGTGTTTTGGACCAATACGGTCAAAGTGGTAGGGACGTAAGGAAAAGAATTGCGCTAGGCAAGGAGGCTTTCTCAAAGAGGGAGTTGATGATGGGGACGTTGAGTAGGGATGTTAAAAATAGACTCGTAAAAACTCTCATTTGGAGCGTAGCTATGTACGGCGCGGAAACGTGGTCGCTGAAGCAGGAGGATAGACGTAGATTGGAGGCTTTTGAAATGTGGGTGTGGAGAAGAATGGAGAAGGTGAAATGGACCGAAAGGAAAACAAATGAGGAAGTACTAGAGATGGTGGGTGAGGAGAGGGGCTTGTTGAGAGAAATCCTATGGAGGCAGGAAAAATGGATGAAAGGCGTATTGAGCGGTAGTGGAATGTTGAATAGGGTAATAGAGGGGAGAATGTTGGGCAAGCGAGGTAAGGGCAGGAGCAGGATAGGGATGTTGGATGGGATGAAAGGAGGAAAGAAGTACACCGAGATGAAGAGGGACCTGATATAGATTGGTTTGCTAGGTGGGGTGTCACAAAATGTTTATTTTGATAGTTGTGTCCATCCAAAAACCTACCTTAAACGGTAGATTACCTAATAATAATAATAATATATATATATATATATGTTAGATTGGGGAAAAAGAAATTTATTATCTTTACGTGAAACACCAAACTTTATTAAGATGTTTCGGATTGTCCGAGTTGGGTCAAATATGCACCGTTTGTTTTATAACTTTTTTGCCATTTTTATGGTAACTTTATAATGCCTCGCGCATAGAAGTCTTGGTCCTATTGGCGAAAAACTCTGGTAATCTATTATCACAATCTTTTCTTGATCGCAATTTCTTAGCACTCAAGAAGTTTTGCAATGCGAGTACAAGATGGTAATCGCTTCGTGCCAGGTCCGGAGTATATGGTGGATGCATTCAAATTTCTTAACCAAGCTCCCGGAGTTTCTAGCCAGTCACTACAGAAGTGTGTGGCTTTGCGTTTTCCTGATGAAACACAACACCTCTTCTGCTGGCCAACGCTGGCCGTTTCTGGTCAATCGCTAGCTTAAAACGGTCAATTTTTTGACAATAGAGATCTGAATTTAGTGTTTGGCCTTACGGAAGCAACTTATAATAAATGATTCTTTTGATGTCCCACCAAATACACAGTAGAACCTTCCTGGCCGTCAGTCCTGGTTTGGCAACCGCTTGAGTTGCTTCACCACACTTTGACCACGATCGTTTTTTTTCGTATGTGACCCATTTCTCATCCCCAGACACCATCCGTTTAACAAATGGGTCGAGTTCATTCCGTTTGGCCAAGGATTCGCAGATGGAAATTCGTTTCATCATGTTTCTTTGTGTTAATTGGTGTGGCACCCAAACATCGAGCTTCTTTATTTTCGAATCCAGCTTTCCTCAAATGGTTTAAAACTATTTTATGGTCGATCTTTAGCTCCTAGGCGATGCTACGATTGACATTGACATGCCAGTCAACGTCGATTATTTCTGTGGTTTTATCGACATTTTCGACGATGGACCTGCCTATGCGAGGTGCATCTTTAACATCAAAAATGCCTGAACGGAATCGACGAAGGGACGGGTCATCTATAAAAATGGTTATGTCGTGAGAGTATGCGACGCCCAGACGCCCAGACGGCGCCGTGACGGTGAGCCCCGATTCCGCTCCTCTGCAGTCGTCTGAGCCGTGGGTCTATGGCAAAAGCAAACAGCAGCGTTGACAGTGGGTAGCCCTGCCGGACGGAGTTACTGCCTGGAACGGGCGGTGAGGTGGCATTCTCTATCCTAATTCCAGATGTACCGGTATACATCATTGAGACAGCATGCATAAAGTGCCCCGCGGAAGGCCATCGTCTTGAGTACGGTTAGGATCCATTCGATCCGGACCAGATCAAATGCTTTCACAAGGTTGGTTAAAATAGGTTTAAAAACATCCCAGTACGCGAAATAAAATTCAAAGGGTCCAAAGGCCGTCCAAGCCGGGTGCTTTATTCTTTGGGAACATGGAAGAGACGCTGTCCAGTTCGTCTGAACCTGTCTCCACCTAAATCGTCTTTTTGGGTTGGGGACAGCATAGGAAGAGGGTTAATTAAAATTGGCAATTTTCCACAAAATAAAATTTTATTAATACGACCGGTTTCAATGTAACTACATCATGATGGAGTGAGCTCGTGGCTGGATGGAGGGGGTGACACCCCCTCCATCCAGCCACGAGGTTTTTCCGGACTGTGTTATTTTCCCCCCACCCCTTTCTTCTCCCCCGCACCTTTTCTCCCCACTCATATGTCACCCACGTGGCCCACGTTCCACCTCCCCTCCCTCTTTCCCCCATTTTCCACTACCCTCCCCTAACTTGTTTTTCAGCATATGTAGTAGACAATGAGAAATGACTGTTACCAGAAGATGATGTAGTTACATCGAAACCTGTCGTATTAATAAAATTTTATTTTGTGGAAAATTGCCAACTTTAATTAATCATGATATTCCACCATATCACGCCTGAAATGTCTCATTTTATAGGAAGAGGGGGTGTGTCTACCTCCTTCCACGGGGATGCCTGTTAAAAGTCTTAATAGTGCCAGGCCGCTTCCCTAAGGAGGTCGGTGTCGATCGATGGCAGATTCTCTGAAAGGTATTCTGGCTGTGGAGGAGCCGGAGTTGGATTTCATCGAGTGCCGAAGCTCGGATAGTGTAATGGACCACCCTATATCTGTGTCTAATTCTTTTTGCCATTTTTGTGGTGCGTATATTTGGAGTTCGTGGCCGAGTATAATTTTTTTACGAGATGACAGTTGGGCGTGGAAATCCTCCGGCGTAGCATCCTTACGCAGGAGCTCCTCCAGCGCCCGGCTCAGACCAGAGAAGGACACTGGGAGGGTGTCCACTCTCTGAACATCATTCTTCAGTGATGCCGAGAGGAACAGGTAGTCAATCCGCGTCCGAGAGTCTTGATAGTGCTTTTCTGATCGCTTGGAGGGGGCGGAACTGGCGCAGAAGGAACGCACTGCGTCAATCGCTCCAATGGAGTCGAGCATCAGTGAGATTGCACGGCTTGGATAGTATGTCATCCTATCCCTGTTCGAGGCACTATCCTCTCGGTGGTAGATGGAGTTGAAATCCCCACCAAAACGGCCTTCCCCGAGAAGGAATAAAGGTAAGGGAGGAGAAATTCATTAAAATAAGTTTTGCGCTCTGCCCTCGCACGCTCGCCGGAGGGAACGTAAAAATTGGTGATGTGGATGCCATTCACGATAACAGACGTTATTCGACCTGAGGCGTGGCGGCGAACATGAGAGAATGGAATGCCATTTCGGACTATGGTGGTGGTGCCAGAATGGTAATCGGCGAAATTACCGATAGCCTGAAAGGTGTTCGCATCCCTGACTATGTCCTCCTTTACCTCTTGAAGGAGGATTACATCTGCCTTGAGATCTCGGAGAAAACATTGGACGACAAAATTTTTAAGGCACTATAAACGCCGGCAATATTCAGCGAAATGATATTCATTGGTGAAATGATGGGATAGCTATGGGCAAGGGACATCACCAGAGTTCTGACCGTGGCTTACATAGCTCCGGTCGCGGCCTGAATCCGGGCGACGGGTTCCGCTTCCCGGGACGCTTCGTCCGACGGGTCGAAGATCGAGGTCGCGAGTTGTCACCGCATCTTTCCCGCCGACCTCGTCCGTAGAGGAAGAGCCAGCCGTGGTCTCCACGAAGAGCAGGTTCTTCGACAGCGTTCCACTGGGGGCCTTCTTCGAGCGAGCACAGCTGGGACCCGTCCCAGGCCATGAGGGGTCTCGGGGGGGGCGGGGTGGCGGACTGCCGATGGAGCCCTGTCGGGAGTAATCAGGGAAGATAGGTCGGTTCGGTCCGCCTCTAGAGGTACTCTGAGAACATCGACGACATTGACTGAGTGTCCATAATGACGGGATCGAGGGGCCAACCGTTGGGGATCTGGGCCATTCGCAATCAGATGAATCCTCCACTGCTATCACCAGTGGTTCTCGGGGGGTTGGAAGCCCGTGTTGCAAGGATTGCGAGGGGAGGGTATCAGTGGCGTGGCCGCGGAAAGGAGGGACGAAGGATGATTCGTCCTCCTTTGACGGGGCCACAAGGACAGGGGCCGACGGTTGTGGGAAAATAGGCGAGCTCGTAGGGACTGCAGCTAGATCGATGTTCGAAATCAGGAGTTCAGTGTCGTCTGTCCTCTTCTTTTTCGCATCCCTTTCTTCCGTTGACGACTTTCGCTCCCTCTGGAATTTCCCTCCTAGTGAAGGGGAATGTGGGGAGTCGGCGGGAACAGCGGGGGACGCACCCTCGATAAGAAACAGCGGCCGAGCCCTCTCCTCTACAGCCCCCTCAGGCTCGTCCATCTCCTCGGTGATTGTCGGGTTGGAAGCCATGACTCCATATCTCCTCCCATACTCTATAATATATACCATAGCTCTTCCCTCCCTGGTTCCGAGGGCCGGGGGCTCTCGGAACTCACTCATGGCATTCTTGGTTGCAGCGGGCGCACGTGCGGCGCTGACCCTCATTGATGATGATAGCCCGGTCGCCGCCTCTGTGGAGGTACGAGGGGGTATTTCTCTCGACCGTCATCTGCACAACCCTGGTGCCAGAAGCACCCGCGCCATCTTTTCTCCCTCCCACCTGTTTTCCCACGAGCGATGGACTTTACCAAAACGTTGGAGCTCGCTTGTTATATCTTCCAACGGGGTCTCCACGGGAAGACAAAGAACCCTGACATTACACGGGCTGCCGGAAGTCTCGTCAATAGTTATTCTCGTCCTCTAATCCCCTTAAGACGTAAACAGTAGTGTCCGCGGAGTATTCTCTAAAATCCTAGTCATTGCAGCTTCGGTTGCCAATTTCAGGAATATCAAATGGCGATTGTATCCAATTTGGATCGACGCCATGTCTTCTGGTGTGAGGCCCAGCGACTCTAGTGTGAATAGGTGGACCTCCAACGGAGTAGGGGGTTTCGCCTTCTCGTCAACTTGCAAGGCGAGTGTCTTTACGCAACGTATGACCATTTTGAAAAGTAATAAAATTGAGCACGCCTGCGCGAAAGAAATGAAAGCGGGCCAAAAAGGACAACCACCCCTAAGAGTGAAAAAAACAATCATACGTGTACACTCCCTCCCCGCTACTCGCACCCGGCGGTAGCCAAACAAAACGGAGCCTAAGCTAGCAGTCCAGGTCAGTCAAGAACCAGAAAACAAAACGAAGGCAGGTCTTTCCGGTGGAAGAAAGTCGAGAGTCAAACTTCACGCTCCTGGAAGAACTAGGCGGTCAACCGTCGCTCGAAACAAAACACGATCGTAGCCTTGATTTCCGAGAGAGTCCGGCAGTGCCGCTCTCCAAATCCCGGCGGCCGATGCCTCACTCACAGACGAAATCAGGCACCCTGTAAACATAGGTACGTCCAGCTGTCGAGGAAGCTATCGAGACAATCTAATTTACACTGAGATATGCGATCTTTTCAAGTGACCAAATGCTCCCATTCCTTGGCCAAGAGGGAGATATTCCACCCGCCAAAAGAGAAATAGACTACACATACAAGAGGAAAGGACTGTAGGTTAGCCATCATACAACATCATAAGGGATAGGAACAGTGCGTTTCCTGGTACGCATAACCAGAAGAAGAGACGAGCTACATTGGCCAAAACATGTTCAAACACGAAATCCCACCAAACAGCGAAAAAATATTCATACACATGGAAATAGATGTAAGGAAAAAAAACTGGCGATAGGAACACGCATAAAAGACGAACACAGGAGAGGTGGAGAAGGCGGAATCAAGCAGACCACTAATGTAAAAGTACAGTACTTCCTCATTTGTTTTCCTTTCGGTAGATTTCACCTTCTCCATTCTTCTCCACACCCACAAATACATTATTATTATTATTGTAATTGTAATTTATTCATTCGCCATTAGCATAGAATTATGCATGGCTTTGTCAATATATATTTTACACTTCATATCAATAAAAAAAACATTAAGCAAAATCAAAACAATATGAAAAATACAAATACATACAATTTAAAATTTTTTGGGATTAACACATTTCAATTATACTTAAATGGTATGCAATAGAAAATCATCTACACTTTAGAATAATTTACATGAAAGTAGTTTTTTCATGGCACACTTGAATTTAAAGGAACTTTTGATATTTTTAATATAAGCAGGCAATTTATTGTACATAAGTATTCCCTGATGATCTAACCCTTAAATCGTTTTATTTACTCTGTGCTGACTTACTACATGGAATGCATTTTGGCTTCTCGTATTATGACTATCAAGGTCACAATTTTTAATGAACATGTCTTGATTTTTGTTAATAAGAGACACTGTTTCAATAATGTGTGTACAAGGAAGAGGTAAGATTTCTAGTTTTTCAAAAATAGGTTTACTGGGAGCTCTATCATTAGAATTAGTTATTATGCAAATTCTCTTTTTTTTGCATTTTAAATAATTTTGGAAGGAAGATAGAGGAGCCCCAAAAGGGAATACCACAATGGAGAAGTGACTGCACATAGCCAAAATATATAGTTCTCAATACCTGAATGCAAATGATTTCCTTGAATACACGGAATGCATAATAGATTTGTGCCAGTTTTTGAGATAAGTTATTAATATGTTCCTCCCATGAAAGATTAGAGTCAATCCAAATACCTAAAAACTTTGTTACCTTTAGTTCTTTTATGGGGCAACTGTTCATTATTGGATTAAAATTTTTTTACTTCTAATTGAGATTGAAGTTTAAATAATGGGTTTTACTAACATTTAAAGATAGCTTATTATCAGTGAGCCAGTTCATCAAATTATGTGTAATTTCTGTTACCTTGTTCATTAACTGAATGGGATTATGGTTATTAAAAATTAAGTCAGTATCATCAGCAAATAGTATTGTATTGGAGAGCGGTAAAATTGCAGGTAAATCATTTATGAAGACTAAAAATAGTAGTGGTCCAAGAATGGAGTCCTGCGGAACTCCACAAATAACAGAAGTTGTACTTGATACAGATGAATTCCTTTCAATATACACGTATTGTGAACTATCAGTTAAATATGATTTAAACCAGTCCTTTGCATTGCCTCTTTCCCATATGTTTCTAATTTTTTAAAAAGAATTTCATGGTAAACTGTATCAAAAGCTTTTTTTAAATCAATAAAAAGCCCTGAAACATGAATATTACTATCTAAGGCATTCCATATATTCCTTGTAAATGAGAAAAGGGCATCATTAATGGACTTATTCCTTCTGAAGCCAAATTGATGATTGTCAATGACAGATGATTTATCAAAAAAGGAAATCAATCTCAGATACATGACCTTCTCCAAAGTTTTGGAGAAACCTGAAAGTAAGGAAATTTGTCTTTAATTCTCAATGTTTTCCTTCTCCCCTTTTTTAAACAGAGCTTTAATTTTTGCAACTTAAATTTGGAGGGGAATTGACCAACACTAAGGAAAATATTACAAATTTCAGTCAGTGGTTCAGTAATAAAGGTCGCACAACTTTTTATAACAGCATCAGGTATACCATCAGGGCCACATGAATATTTATTATTTAACTGATTGATTATCCTCAATATTTCATTTTTAGTAACATGTTCTAGATATATAGAGGAGGAATTGATGACCATTTTAGAAGTACCTATGTTGATGGCCGACTGTTAGGGAGTTTGATAGACACTTGGGCAAAGTAATCATTGAAAATGTCTAAAATATTTTGGACACTTGTTATTGTTGTGCCGTTATAACATATTTTAGATATTCTATTGCTATTAATTTTATTTTTCCCTGTTTCCTGCTTCACTACTTTCCAGATAGTCTTAGATTTATTAGATGATGTTGTTATCAATGAGCTGGTATGCAGCTTTTTTGCTAGGTTAATAGTGGTTCTCAAAATTTTACAATAACTTTTGTAGTATTTTCTTAACTCTGGATCATTAGAATCACTGCATTGCTTATACAATGCTCTTTTTCTATCACAAGAAATAATTATTCCTCTTGTTAACCAAGGGCTATTTTCAAGGTTTACTTTTATTATGCTCGACAATTTTTTAAGGGGAAGTGCTAAATCATGGTAATAAGTAATGATATTGATAAAGCTGTCAATTTTTGTATCAAGATCAGTAGGGTAATTAATATCCTCCCATGTTTCTTTTGACAAAAATGTGTTAAAATATTGAAGACTATAAGGATCATATGTTCTTTTATAAATAATTTCTGCATTTAACTTTTTATGGTGTCCATCGTCATATGATAGGGATAAGAGAATTGCTTTGTGATCAGAAAGTCCTGTACAAATAACTTCAGAGGTCTTTTCATAAAAGTCATTCCCAATAATAAATTGTTCAAGACATGAGTTGATCCTTGCTGGGTCTTTCATCGTTTCTGTCATATCATGAGAGCACAGAATAGCAAATAAATCACGTTTATTGTTGGAATTTTTCAAAAAATCTATATTAAAATCACCACATATTAAAACTGGTGTCTCTTTGTTTTTAAGTAACCCAATTAGAGTATCTAATTTATTTAAGAATACATCTTCAAGGCCGTTTGGAGATCTATAGAAACAAACTATAAAAATCTACCATTGAGAAGATAGATTTCAACTACAGAATGCTCAAAGTTTTTTTCCTCATTTAGAAATGAAGTAAAGGATTTGTTTTGGCTTTAATATTATTTCTGACAAGAATAGCTGTACCTCCAATTTTGCAATGTGTTGATTATAATTGGCTAGATAAAAATGCACAATTTCTGACTTAGTTAACCAATGTTCAGATAAGCATAGCACATCAATATTGGTTTCTAATGTGGACAAGATTGCTTCCAATTCAAACACCTTATTTCTAACACATTGAATATTTTGATGGAGTACATTGAGCTTCTTGTTTAGTCAAATAGACACAGAGTTTGATTCAGGTCTAGCGCCAACACATGCAGAGTAGGAGCTTGCAATAGGTATTACTTTTGTCAAAACCTTAATTATTTCATTGGAAACAAAACGTTTTCCCTGCTTGTTTAAGTGTAAACCATGAGTTCTATGGAACCTGCGATCAAGTTTACCAATGTTAAGGATCCATACATTCTTAAAATTTTGGCAAATTTTAGAGATCAGTGCATTTACATTTTCTATTTCTATATTTACACAAGAAGTTGTCGGTAAGTCATCCCGATATGGTAAGTGGAAAACAATTACATTCGTGTGTGACAACTTAGGAAGCAATTGCTTCAAGGTTTCAATTACACAGTTGGATTTGTTATGATAGATATCAATTGTTCCCCCTAGTAAAACTATGAAATCACTTCCAGTAAATTTTTCACCAATATTCTCACACCCATTAACCCACATTTTTAAATTCAGCTCCTGGTTTCACCGAACCATCAAAACACAAATTTTAGTCTCTATTAATGTCATTTAGCATACCCGCTAAACCTCGACTGTGACTGTCGGAGTAAATAGATACTTTCCTTTTTTTCGCGGGCCTCTTCCTTATCCCAGAAGCTCTCGGTTTGGTTTCACGTGATGTGCAGTCGGAAGAAGAAATCCCTCTTCGGAGGGATCAGCAGTACTTTGAAAATCAGTTCCAAATTCGTCACTGAGAAGCTGGAATTTATTTTGAAGAGAAATACTATTCTCATCTGACGATTGTTTGGAACTATTTTTCGTCGCCGCTTTAGTTTTCACGGTAGGAAATGCAGGCTTTGTAGTTGAATCATTTGAGCGCGTACTATATGCACCAGATATATTCACTAATAATACACTCGAGCTCATTTAGGTTAGGAACTATTAGGTGAACTACTGGTTAAGGTAGGTATTTTGACACATTTATTTTTGGTAGGATGGACACAACTATCAAATTAACATTTTGTAACTCCAAACAAAAGCCAATTCAGCAACCTACTCCACATCAGGTCCCTCTTCATCTCTGTGTACTTCTTTCCTCCCTTCATCCGATCCAAAATTCCTATCCTGTTCCTGCCATTCCCTTGTGTGTCCAAAATTCTCCCCTCTATTACCTTCTTCAACATCCCACTGCCGCTCAATATGCCTTTCATCCATTTTTCCTGCCTCAATAGGATAGATTTTCCTCCCTCCAGCAGAGGTTATGTGTAATGGGAGGAGAGGTAAGGGACGAATGGGACAAGGGAAGGGGAGGGGATGTTTGGCTGATATTGGATGGATTTAGGGGACTAAGTTCAGCACAGAGGAGAAAATGTGGGAGGAAGAGTCCTTAGGACTAATTCATGGCACCTATGAGGAAGGAATCTGGCTGGATGACTGTGAGATCAGAGTTAGTTCCTATTCCCAAAAAGGTAAATGCTATATTATATGAGGACTAGAGAACAATAAGTTTCATTTCCCATGTAGCTACACTTATTTTCGGGATCTTTAACACAAGAATTGGGAGCAAGGCAAATGTATACTTAGGGGATGACCAGTTTGGGTTTAGGAAGGGGAGAGGCACATGCAATGTCATTAGAGTAATGAGATCAATAATCGAGAGGAATATTGGATAAAATCAGAACATTTTTACTTGTTTCATAAATTTTGATAATGCATTAGGTAAAGAAAATTGGGTAAAACTAATGGTTTTATTGGAATGATTTTAGAAAATAGGAATATCATACAATAAAATAGATTGGAGAGACTGAAGGCTGAATCACAACCTGTACATGTCTGAGACTGCTAGACTGCCTAGGTGGGAGTGTGGGACAGAGAGTTCAGATGGGTAGTGCTAGAATGAGGTTTAAGCCAGGACTGAAAATCGGTGTGGAATCAGTAAAATCAGTTAAGTTTGCTGATGACCAAGCTATAGTTTGTCAGTCAGCCAAGGAGGATAGGACTTTGAATGTAATTAAAGGAGGAAGGTGGTATGTGAGATTGAAGAGGGGTTTACTGTAGTCTCAGTCATGCTGTGCCATGCTAGGTAAGACTTGGAAATATAGCAGTGCTTCATCAGAGTGCACATTCAAAACCCAACTCTACTGGTAGATTACACAGGCCAACAGTGGTTTTGGTGCCGGAGCTTTTAATGTTGATTTAAAGAACAATTGGGGTGCTGAATCCAATTATGACACTAGTTTTTTCCTATCAGCTATAGTTTTCAAGATATAGATATGTTGTTACTTACGAAAAAAAATCTTCTACATGATGATATGGGAATATTATATTAATAATAAAACCCACTAAATATAAAGACTTGATTTATTTCTAGGGCTGTTAAATCACCCACAAACACAACAGAATTTTACAATACAATTGAACACAAATACTAAAATTTTTTACTGTAATAAAACAAATTGAAAAGAAAAAAATACATTAAAACATCACTCAACACATCAGAAGATACTTTTGCGCGATTTTCTTGAGTGCACTTTGTTCAAACAGTCTCGTTTTAAGCACCAGCAGTAATCTGCCATCATATGGTTATCCCATCTTCCTTGGTAGCGAGCTTCCATTATTTTTATATCCTGGTGTAATCTTTCACTTTGTTCTTCACTTGTGTCTCCTAAATTTCCAAGAAAATTGTCTACGTGGCTGTGTAGGTAGTGAACTTTTGTGCTCATATTACATCCAAGTGATTTGAAGTTACTGAGCATAATGTTTACCAGCTCAATATAATTTTCACTTTTGTGATTTCCTAGAAAATTTTTTATGACCTCAACAAATGACATCCAACTAATTTTTTCAATCTCATTCATTGACTCGACAAAAGCAGGATCCTTTGTAAGTTGTCTGATTTGTGGCCCCTCAAAAATACCAGCTTTAAGTTTTTCAATACTTATATGGGGCATATTTAGACTTAAGTAGCCGAAGCATGGTCCATCCTTGTCAAGAGCCTTTACAAATTGCTTCATTAGGCCTAGTTTAATATGTAGAGGTGGTAAGATGATTTTCTCTCTTTCAACTAGAGATTCAGCAATGATGTTTTCTTTCCCAACAACCAAGTTTTCTCTCTTAGACCACTCCTTCTTAATCCAGTGGTTTTGTCTGTCCCTGCTATCCCAGAGGCACAAGAAACAAGGATATTTTGTGTAGCCACTTTGCTGCCCAAGAAGAAAGTTCACCATTTTTTAATCTACACAAATCACCCCTCTTCTTCCCCTACAAATCCCCTCAAATTCTTCCTTAGATATATATGGTAACGTCTGAAATATTGGGATCGGTATTTCTTCTGAATGGGGTACCGGGCATCTAGCTGAAGGCAAATTTGGATATGTCCACTTGTGGCGATTTTTTCGATTAATTCCCGAAACATTTACTATGCAAAAATAACAGTCGTCAATATGGTTCACAGGTTCTCTCCACACCATTGGCACACCAAATTTTAGACATTTCCTTTGTTGTCCATTACCGCAGATGTTCAGTACATGTTTTACACACAAAATGCGGTGCCCATGTTTTATCTTGGTCACCAAGCTTAACACCAAAATATCCCAAGCATGCACGTTTCAATAAGTCTGTAATATTTTTCCTATTTTCTTTTACCATATATTCCCCACAAACGTAACAAAACGCATCAGAATCATTAACACAGCATCTTCGACTTGAGCTCATTTTTAGATGATGTTTTACAAAAAGTTACACTTGGAAGTAAAGTCCGTCCACCTGCTCCGAATAACCAAGGACAACTAATGAAACAAAAATGGCTGTCAAGAGAACAGAAAACGTGGATGCCATCTAACGGATACCTTATGAACTAATTTCGCCATCTTTTAACGAAGTCGATACAAACGATTTTTGTATTTTAATCTCATTGGCCTACAATATAGAAATATACATAAAACTTATTGGAAGTTTATTGAAAATAAAAGGAACACCGCAGAGTGGTTATAAATTAGTATACTTATAGATTTATTTAACTTTTAAAATTATTTTCCGGAATATATCAAATATTAAAACAACTAATCGTAAGATGTGCCATATCTAAAAAAGTAGAGCTCTTAAATAAAAGCGGATTTCATATTTGGATTCAGCTCTACAAATATAGTTAAAATCAACACAAAGATTCCCGGCACCAAAAAAAAATTTTTTTGTGGGCCTGTGTAATTAGTATAATACCAGAGTGTTTTTCCTTTTTTAATTTCAATGAATAAACCTTCTTGTTTATATAATATGATGAGGTAAATATCAAGACTGTCACGCAGCTTTCAAATATTCAGCTCACAGAAAACAAATATTTCTAGAAATATTTTATAAATCTTAAAGCGGGACATTTTTTAGCTCTTCTCTAGTTTTCAGAAACAGAAGAAACCATGGTGAATTCAAGGGTGTGGTAACATATGGATAAGAGAAGTGAAACATTGGAATGTCCGGCTAGGAAATTTGACACGGTAATACGCTCATAACCTCTGCGAGAACCTGATCTTTGTCTACATGTACGTTAGAATTTGCACGAATTAAGGATTTCGTAAGCGCTCGTTCCAGCGATTGTACGTTCGACATAAGAGAAATGAACTCTGGTCGCCCTTTGTGTGCCTTATGAGCAGGGATACCTACCCTTGTTGATCGAACAATAGTGTTATCTTCCTCCTGGAGGCTAAGCCACCAGTTTTGCCAGTTTCTTCCAGCTGATTATGTGCAGGGTGTCCACTCAAACATAGCAATCCCGTAAGGCTCCTCCTTTGCACACATACACGTATACTTCCGCCGCTAAAAATATTTTCCCACTTACTCGGGCGTATAATTACTCAGTGAAATCTGGATCACTAAGTGCTCCGATCAGATAATAGCGTATGCATAGTTCCAAGTTACCGAAGATAATAGAAAAATATTATCCAGGGGAAGTGAACGTATCTCTCAAAATTTTCTCCTGGAAAAATTTGGTTCATGTGTCTCAGAACGATTGAACGAGGTGAAGGAATTTATCTTCCAGAAATGTCACCTTGTCGCACATTTGCTAATTCCTGAACCCACGTTAATATCTGGAGTCTTGCTTTTAACTTCTAGTTCTTTTCCAGGAGTTTTTAAGACTGTGGGTTAACCTGGAGGGAAGAGGTTAAAGGTTTCGCAAAATCCTATTGCACCTTCTGGACATCAAGTGTACGCAAGCACCCCAATCTCTCGTTTATTTTCTTCCATTTTGTATTCTCACTTCATCCGTACAAGGCGGGGGTGGATTTTAATTAAATTGATTATTTAATATCTACAGGGTAGGGAGAGAAACTGCCCCCCCACCCTACCCTCCCCTCCCGACATCGTCTTTATCTTATTCTTCTCCTCCCCCAGCTACGATCGTTATCAGAGACCAGTTCACTATCCCTGCTTGGTCAAACGAAAGGTGGGAGGACCCAGGTGGAAGACTACGCGACGTGAACCGAGGATCCATATAGCACGGTTTCTGGCGGAAGTGACGGCTCCCAATCTCCCCCATCCTCACTTATGGTCACAATCGCGACCCAATCGGATCCCCGGGGGTTGCCCCCGGGGGCAGTCGACCGGTGGATAGAGGCCCCACCGACCCGACGGACGCCCCTCGAACCCCTTCCCACGCAAAGGTCGCGACATTTCCGCCCCTCGCACGCAAACCGACCGACGCAAGTCCCCTTTTAATTTCACCAGGAGTTACCCCCCCCCCCACACACCCCTTCCCTAAGGGGTGGAAGTTGTTCCCCAACCCAACCCACCCCGTCTCCCCCATTATCTCCTCTCTTGTTTTTCCCCGATTGGGATTGGGTAAGGGCCGCGCGGTATCCACGGAGGAAGGGGAGGGAGGCGGGGGGTCGCTTTCCGTTTCCTCCCCCACACCTCCGCCACCACTTTCCGCTGAGGCGAGCGACAAAACCCGGGGAGATATCATTCAACCACCAACGCCGCCGGCCGAAATAATTCAATTTGAAGCATTCAAACCACCCTCCCTTTTCCTCCCATTCCCCATCTTCATCCCCCCTCCACTCCACTATGGCATTTGCCTGGTTTTGCTACAGTGATTTAGTTCTGCCGAGGTCACCTGAAAATCCTTTAAATATCTCTGACCTCTCCTTGGCAGCCGCTTTCCGGCCTCACACGTGGGAACCGCAGGAACTACGGTTGAATAGATCCTCACAGAAACGGTAGTATTCCTCTAAGCCTCCACTCTTGAAGAAAATAATCAAACTCGTTCCCGCATTAAGCTCTTGAATCGCTTTCCGAAGAAGCGGAATCTAATGAAACAAGCATTCTCTCAATTAGCAATTTGTAATGTAATTTTTGTTCGCAACCATATGAAAGGCCGTGATTTCCAAGGAAGTCCATCTCGTATTCCGAACCCTTAATTGCAACTCGCACCTAATCTGAGGCACTAGACTAGTAGAATTGACCTAGTAGTAGACTAGTAAAGTGCCAATTTTATAGGGAATGGTTTCACGCTGCTCCAATGGGGAATACGCCGACTTCTAAGCATTGTCCCATTATGAAGCATTCTTTTCCTGACGAAAGCGACTGGGTTGGATAATCTTCCCGGAGAAAATTACAGCAGACAGCGATGTTCCTGATATTTTATCTTCTGTAAGACCAATGCTATTGTATCGTATTCTTCTTTCATTTTAGTTGAATGAGCGATTGGTATTGCGCCAAACCTGTTACCATTGTGAAGAAGTACACATTTTAAACTACGCTTGGAGCTATCAATAAACAAACGCCAATCACTAGCATCATATTGTGATAGTAGTCCCATTTTTTCCAAAAGACCCTTAGCGTCTAAACGAAATGTAAGATTGTCTACTGAGTAAAGAAAGGTAGCATATCCCTCTCCCTTGTGCGATAAAAACTTATTTTTGTACCGGGTTGCAGTAAATTCTTTTCATGCAGTTTTGATGCTAGTAGTTCGGATGCTTCCTTCGATAAGTTCAGTTCTCTAGCAAGATCGCTTAGTTCATCTTGATTAAATAGCTGAGGAATTGTTAATACCCCCTCGTAGTCACTGCCACTATCGTCAATAGAATGAGAAATATTTTCAAATAACTCAAATTCTTCCTTAGATATATCTGGTAACGTCTGAAATATTGGGATCGGTATTTCTTCTGAATGGGGTACCGGGCGTCTAGCTGAAGGCAAATCTGGATATGTCCACTTGTGGCGATTTTTTCGATTAATTCCCGAAACATTTACTATGCAAAAATAACAGTCGTCAATATGGTTCACAGGTTCTCTCCACACCATTGGCACACCAAATTTTAGACATTTCCTTTGTCCTGTTGTCCATTACCGCAGATGTTCAGTACATGTTTTACACACAAAATGCGGTGCCCATGTTTTATCTTGGTCACCAAGCTTAACACCAAAATATCCCAAGTATGCACATTTCACAAAGTCTGCAATATTTTTCCTATTTTCTTTTACCATATATTCCCATGCATACTTATAGATTTATTTAGCTTTGAAAATTATTTTCTGGAATATATCAAATATTAAAACAACTAATCGTAAGATGTGCCATATCTAAAAGAGTACAGCTTTTAAATAAAAACGGATTTCATATTTGGATTCAGCTCTACAAATATAGTTAAAATCAACACTAAGATTCCCGGCACCAAAAAAAATTTTTTTTTGTAGGCCTGTGTTATCTAAGCATTAAAAATAATAATTATTATTATTAATCAAGACCAAAGACAGATTGGGGAATTCTTGGCAGATATGTAGGGTAGGTGGGAAATAAAATACGACCCACAGACCAAAAGGGAAACCAAAATCCATGGTGTTCTGTATGAGTGGTGATCTGGTCAGCAACTGTTCTCCATAAAAGGGTCGGCTGTGTCTGCATTTTGCAGCATATACAAAATACAAATTAAATACCCACCTCTGATGAACATTTGTAGCAGGATATGCCTCAGAAGAGAGCCTCTCCCTGGGAATCATCAGGGCATGTCTGGAGCTGAACATGTCCACTTGAGAACCATCAGTGACAGGAGTGTAAATAGGAACCACCCAGTCGGGAGCTGGAATTCATCCTGAACTTACTACAGCCGAGCACTGATATAAGGTGAACAGCCATTCCCAACCTTACCTGGTCTTGAAGACCATCACCTGTAAATTAACAGGACACCATTAAGACAAACAGGTCACCATTAAAAGAGACAAGCTAAGGCAACCAACTCAATTAGTTAAATATCCTATTTGCCACCAAAATTATACCAAACATCAATACATGACCTGAATCTACTAATATACTGTGTACCTTTGGCAATACTGTAGCAAAATAAATAAAAATTACAACGAAGCCCTTGTAAACAAAGAAAATATTCACAAGGTATTAACCTGCTTAGGAAAAAAAGTATAGAAGATAAAATTTATCAAATAAAATTAAGAATTGGTGAGGTTATTCATATAATCAAGGGGATTATTTAAATTCCAGGATGAAAAAATGTGAAGAATTTGAAAGATTCAATGGTCTAACTGCAAAGTGGAAATAGTGCTGGCAAATCAAAATATAAAACTGTACTGAAACATACCCATTCTGACTGACAAATATATTCCTAGTCATCAATCAAAAATTACTTTAAATACCCAAGAAACCAAAAGCATTACATAATGTATATTATTTCTCATACCAAATACATATACAGAGGAAATATAATTACAAAATACAAAAATACATAAAACTACCTTTGTCTTCAGCGATGATAAAATTATGTTGAGATTATAACAATAGTTATACCAATAACAGATGTTATCACAACTAAATATAATGATAAAATACAAAAATACCTATATTTGTCTTTTGAAATTAAATATCTAGATAAACAAAATTATGTTGAGATTGCAACAATAGCTAAATCAGTAATAGATGTTATTACAAATAAAACTAAATGACAGAATAAATAAAGTAGAGCCTAACATTAACAATTATATAACCATGCAGAAGATATTAATAATAAATACTTTATGAATTGATTAGTAAAAAATAGCTGAAATTGCTTCCATATTCAAGTCTGGGCCAAGGTGAATGAGTTTTACTCTTTATAATTGTTTAATTTTAATGCATATTAATGGATAACTCCATTAAGGTTACTTTTGCGGTATCTGCCAAAGATCTATTATTAAACATAACATTTCCTTAGCATGGAATTTAGAAATATTACCAATGATGGACAGCCCCATCTTACTCGCCTGACTGACACCGTCCATCCTGATTCTCCCATCACTCAATTATGCTGATTGTTTCAAGTATAAGCTTTGAATAAATCGCCTTGCCTGCCATCTCTCCTAGCTGTTCTATAGGAGCCCCAGGTTTCTGGATAAGTGAGCCAACCCTCAGTCCTTTCCAGGGAAGGTAGGTCTAGTCCATTTATGATGAAATGCGGGGTAAATAACAATCCCTTTTGGGAACAGCAATCCAGAAGAAGGGAGAGAGTGACAAGGGCAAGGGAGAACGGTACACAAAAGCATTGGGGGGTGGTTTCCTCCAATCATCATCCACCTACTAGTGGGACAGCTTATCTACTGCATATTGCCTCCAGATAATACACTTCCCTTAGGATGGGCACCATTCAACACATGGACTCACCCTCTAAAACAACTATCATTGCCTAATCACATGTACCTCTCAAGTATTGTATATTATAAAATGTACCCCTCAAATATCTCCTATGCTGGCAAGGCATGCTGGGAGGAGCTTTAGGGTGGCTGAAACCTTCATAAAGTGACTCAAACTCAATTACCTAACTCAATTATCACTATAATTTTGCTCTTGCATGTGGGGATTTGAATTTAATTGTGCACTTAGCATTCCATTATGCATGCATAACATCCTAGCACCACTCTGGACCCCATCAATTGCCCACCCACTTCCCTTCCCTCCACTTTCATCTCTCTGACTGCTTGTGACCACTCCCTCGTAATCTTGATGCTGCACCAGGAGCCAGATCATGGATGAACCAGCTCTTGAGCAGTTTAAATGTATAATGAACGTAGCTATGGTCGTGAATCAATGGAAACAAGATAGCCAAGACCATAAACGGCCTTGGCTATCTTGTGCAATTGACTGTTGACAATTGTCAATGAACTATGAAATAATTCATTTATATCAGGCCCAAGTTTATCAATGGTATTTTTTTACAGAAAATACTACCTCCCATGTGGATATGCCAAAAAATATTTGGCACAATTGATAGTTATGATAAAGAGTTTACCAATTACAGGAAACTTTCAGTGGGTCATACAAAAATATTATATAATATGGTATTTCCTATGAAATATAATGACATTCCTATGAAAATGGGATAAAAAATAACAATAAAATACAAAAAAACATGAATTTCCAGAAAACAGAAATTGTTTTTCCTTGCACCTCAATATTATTTAGTTTGGTATGCTATCTACCAAATTTCATGCATCCGAAGTACTTATTTTCCATGTATACCTTGTTTATGGCATTGAAAGAAGGAATGATGAAATGTTAAACAATTCTCATTTGAAATGAGAAGGTTGAGCTTTCTTACCATACAAACAGCTTTACTCAATTTATTACAGATATGATTAATGTGGGTCTCCCAGTTAGTTTTTTATCAATATAAATTCCTAGTATTTTAGCAGTTTTAATACCAGTTATTTTTAATATCAGCCTGTATTTGAGTAGTGCTAGATTGTACCTTTGCTTCTTCTAGATGCTGACATCTTTGCACAAAAGTGGTGTTATTAGCATATGAAACAGATTTAGGTTTCATATTACAGGGCAAATCATTAATCATGATGATGAAAAGTACTGTGCCAGAGCTCTGTGGAACACCACATGTCACTTTAAAAGCTGCAGATCCACAGCCATGAAGTTCAGCAAATTAGTGGCGATCATCTAAATATGACTTCAGTAGTTTCAGTACAATACCATTAACACCATAATATTCTAGCTTTGATTTTAACATTGAATGGTTAAAACAGTGGAAAGCCTTATTAAGATCACATGGTGTAAAAGAGACTGATTCCTTCTCTTCAAATGCATTCACGGCATAATTAACTATGGACTCTACAGCCAAAACTATAGGTTTCCCAGATCGAAAGGCATACTGTGATTTGCAAAAGATATTATTTGACTCAAAAAAATCACAAATTTGATCTTTCATTATAGCTTCAAAAATTGTACCAAAAATAAGGAATATGGAAACAGAGTCAAATCTAGAATTTTCTGGAAAATTTTAAAAATTTCTGGAAAAAAATTTTTCTGGAAATTTTTGTTGGAAAATCTCCTATCTCAATACATAAGTTGAGTAATATAGCTAATGTTTCCACAATTAACACAATAATATCCTCAATTAGGATATTTGACAGATCATAAATATCCTTACTGTTGGATTTTTTAAATTTTTTAACAGTCAATATAATATCAAATGGAGTAAAAAAAATCCATTTAAAATTTTAATTATTTTGAGGAATATAATGCAAATATTTCAGAGAGTAAAAATCATTCGCCCAAATGATTTTTACTCTCTGAAATTGTTGCATTATAATGCACACATAGCGGGTGACTCCGTTTAAGTTACTGTTACAGTTTCTTGAAATTTATTTTGAGGAAGTTTTTACAGCATATTGCCAATTTTGTCAGCATCAACATTTTGAGAGAAGAAATTGTCTTCAAATTTTTTTAAGAAAAAAATATTTACAGTATTACATATGCTTATGCCTCCAGTCTTATCCTATATTCTTTAATACATGGCATATAAATCCATCCTAATTATATTCTCTTTGTCCTTCATCTACTGTTCTTATTATTACTCATCACCCCGATCAAAATTGATTTTAATGATTCATCTTTGCCTAACTTTGTGAAAAATGTACCTTTGATTAAGATTCCTCAAACTACGTTTTACTGAATTAAATGATTTCAGAGATAAATGGATAAAACTAATCATGTCTGCCTTTTCCAAGGAAGCTATTTTCTATTTCATAAAGATGCAGTTGCAGCATCTACTGGCAGCATCTACTGGCGTGGCAACGCTGCCGCACCTGCCCTACAGCCCGGACTTGGCACCACCGGACTTCTTTCTGTTCCCGAAGATAAAGAGGAGTTTGAAAGGAACGCGATACGGGACTTTGGAGCCGTCAAAGAGGCCGTGACGACATGTCTTCGAGAGGTTCCCGATGATGCCTTCGCGGGAGCGTTCCAGGAATGGGAACGCCGCTGGAATAAGTGTATCGACCCACAAGGGTCCTATTCATTCCATTCAGTCTTATCCTTCCTTGCTTCCCAAGCATTCTCTACCCACTTTCACAGCTTTCTGCTTTCAATAACCTATCAAAATTCCCTGACAGAAAACCCCATTTGGTTTGTTATTGTTCTACTTGTCTCTACTTCTCCAACTTTTTAAGGAAATTTTGATATGATAATTGGATTTATTACTACTGTTTTCTTCATGTTATACAAATGTTATTGTTAGGTTCCAAATTTATTTAAAATGTCCTTTAGATTTATTGAAGCAACAATTGTTAATGGAAAGGAGAAATTGCACTCCTTATAGCCATTTTGATTACTTAGCTGCTTATAGATTTTTAGACTGACACTATTTAATACATTTTCCTTAATCATTGAAGGGTTGATGTTGAATCCTTTACGGATAAAGGAAAAAAATATTTCATAAAATAGTCATTCATAACATAACATTTGTAAGTGATATTACTCACCTGCCCTCCCATGGACTACAACCTTGTCATGGTGGAAGGGCTTGTGTGTTCCGATGACCCCTAGAGCTGTGCTGGCGGGAGTAATAATAATTACTCCTGGAAGGGTCACCCATGCCAGATAGGTCGAAGGTTAGGAGCCAGACGAAAGGTAGTCCACGCAGCATCTGTTCCTCAGTGAGGCAGCTGCAATGGCGTCTGACCCCAGTGGGGCGGCAATTAAGTGATGGTGTCACGTTAAAAACACTATTGAGGAAGGCAACAGGAAACCACCTCAATTATGATTCCCAAGAATATAATCATGGGCACTATAGACAATATGAGTCCTGGCAACTACGGGACTCGGCCCAAAAGGCCGTGTGTCGTGCCCGGCAGGGGGAGAGGCAAGGCTTCCGCGGTCGTCATCCCACGAAACCCTTGGAGGGAAGAAATAAATTCAGCAGGGCAGAAGACTCAGAAGAAGGTGAAAGTAGTTAGAATAGGAACCTGGAACGTCAGGACAATGTTGAGGAGAGGCAAATTAGAAAATATTTAGCGAGAGATGGAAAGAGGTAACATAGATGTTTTAGGCCTCTGCGAGGTGAGATGGAAGGATAGCGGGGATTACTGGAGTGACAATTATAGAGTAATATACAGCAGCGGGGACGAGAGCCAACGAGGGGTTGCCGTAATTTTAAATAAAGGGGTAGGAAGAAGCGTAGTCAACATAGAGCAAGCAACTGATAGAATTTTACTCGTAGAGATTAAAGCAGAGCCGACGAACTTGGTCATTATTCAGGTATACATGCCACCGAGCAACCAAAAGGAGGAAGAAGTTGTTAGGATGTATGATGAGTTAGAGGATATCATCGCGAGTGTTCCTGCAGGGAAACATTTGATAGTGATGGGGGATTGGAATGCGACGGTAGGCGAAGGAAGAGATGGTGGTGAGGTGGGGGACTATGGATTAGGCACGAGGAATGAAAGCGGGGAGAAAGCAATTGATTTCTGCAGGAGACAGGGGTTAGTCATCACTAACACATGGTTTAGACACCACAAAAGATGTAGGTATACATGGAAAATGCCAGGTGACTCAGAAAGGTATCAGTTAATTTATATTATGGTTAGGCACAGGTTTAGGAACAGTGTGATAAATTCGCAGTTTCCCAGGAGCGGATGCGGACTCAGACCACAATTTAGTTGTTTTGAAATGTAATGTCCGTTTCAAAAAGATAAGGCAAGGGCGGCGGGCTAAAAAATGGAATTTAGAAGCAGTAAATGGATTAACGAGGAAGGAGTATCGGCAGGCTGTAGAGAAAATCATGATTGGCGGTAAAGAGCTGAGTACTATCGAAGAAAAATGGGGATATATCAAGGTAATGATACACAAAAGACGTAGGTATACATGGAAAATGCCAGGTGACTCAGAAAGGTATCAGTTAGATTATATTATGGTTAGGCCCAGGTTTAGGAACAGTGTGATAAATTCGCAGTTTCCCAGGAGCGGATGCGGACTCAGACCACAATTTAGTTGTTTTGAAATGTAATGTCCGTTTCAAAAAGATAAGGCAAGGGCGGCGGGCTAAAAAATGGAATTTAGAAGCAGTAAATGGATTAACGAGGAAGGAGTATCGGCAGGCTGTAGAGAAAATCATGATTGGCGGTAAAGAGCTGAGTACTATCGAAGAAAAATGGGGATATATCAAGGTAATGATACACAAAAGACGTAGGTATACATGGAAAATGCCAGGTGACTCAGAAAGGTATCAGTTAGATTATATTATGGTTAGGCCCAGGTTTAGGAACAGTGTGATAAATTCGCACAGTTTCCCAGGAGCGGATGCGGACACTGACCACAATTTAGTTGTTATGAAATGTAATGTTCGTTTCAAGAAGATAAGGCAAGGGCGGCGGGTTAAAAAATGGAATTTAGAAGCTGTAAATGAATTAACAAGGAAGGAGTATCAGGAGGCTGTAGAGAAAATGATGGATGACGGTAAAGAACTGAGTACTATCGAAGAAAAATGGGAATGTATCAAGAAAGGGATATTGGAAGCCGCTAAAGACACTATAGGAACCGTTAACGGGAAAAGGATAAGGAAACCATGGGTAACGGATGAGATGATTGAAAAGATGGATGAGAGAAGAAGATGGAAAAATGTAAACACAGAGTTAGGCAAAATGAAGTACAAAGAGTTAAACAATAAATTGAGAAGGGCCACAATTAAAGCAAAAGAATAATGGTGGAAAATGCAATGTCAGGATATGGAAAGTTTACAGAAGAAGGGTGAAATTGGTGCTCTATACTGTAAGGTTTAGTTATTATCAGGAAGTAAGAAGGCAAGATCTGTGCTAACAGTTAAAGATAAGTGGGGTAAAATAATAGTTGAACCAGGAAAAATCCAAGAGAGATGGAAGGAATATATAGAAAAACTGTATGGTAAAGAACTTAGGCCGACAAGGTTAGACATAGAAGAGGAACATGACGTAGAAGAAGATAGCTTAGGTCCAGGCATACTCGACGATGAAATAGAAAGGGCATTAAAGGAGATGAAAGCAAATAAGGCTGTGGGGGTGGTGAATATTCCTGTAGAAATGTTGAAATGGTTAGGGAAAGGTGGGAAGAAGGCCATATATGGACTGATTCGTAGTATCTATGAGGAAGGAATTTGCCCGTAAGAATTTGCGAGATCGGCGTTAGTTCCTATTCCAAAAAAGGCAAAGGCTTCATCATATGAGGATTACAGAACAATAAGTTTGATATCCCACGCAGCTAAAGTTATTCTCAGGATCATCAACAAAAGGATAGAGAGTAAGGCAAATGATTACTTAGGGGATGATCAGTTTGGGTTCAGGAAAGGAAGAGGTACGCGTGATGCCATTGCAGTAATGAGATCACTAGTCGAGAGGAATATAGAATACAACCAGGACGTTTTTGCCTGTTTTGTAGATTTCGAAAAAGCGTTTGATAGATTGAATTGGGAAAAATTAATAGAAAATAGGAATGGATTGGAGGGACAGGAGACTGATCCGCAAACCTGCACATGTCTCAGACTGCTCAGGTGCGAGTTGGGAACGGAGAGTCGGGATGGGCAGTGTTAGGAAGAGGTGTAAGGCAGGGTTGCCCATTGTCACCGGTACTGTTCAATGTATATGTAGAGGAAATGATTAAAGAGGCATGGGAAGAACTGGAGGTAGGAATGAAAGTCGGAGGGGAATTCGTAAAATCGGTTAGGTTTGCTGATGACCAAGCATTAGTTGCTCAGTCAGCCAAGGGGTTGCAAGCATTGTTGAGTGAATTGGAAGTTCAGTGCGATAAATATGGGATGAGAATCTATATTAATAAAACAAAGGTTATGAGATTTTCCAGAAAGAAAAAGGCTAAGCTAAATATTAAAATAGGCAGGGAAAAAATAGAGCAGGTAGAACAGTTTACATATCTGGGAAGTGTTTTGGACCAACATGGTCAAAGTGGTAGGGAGGTAAGGAGAAGAATTGCGCTAGGCAAGGAGGCTTTATCAAGGAGGAGGGAGTTGATGACGGGGACGTTGAGTAGGGATGTTAAGACAAGACTCGTAAAAACTCTGATATGGAGCGTAGCTATGTACGGTGCGGAAACGTGGTCGCTGAAGCAGGAGGATAGACGTAGATTGGAGGCTTTTGAAATGTGGGTGTGGAGAAGAATGGAGAAGGTGAAATGGACCGAAAGGAAATCAAATGAGGAAGTACTAGAAATGGGGGGGAGGAGAGGGTTTGTTGAGAGAAATCCTATGGAGGTAGGAAAAATGGATGAAAGACGTATTGAGCGGTAGTGGAATGTTGAAGAGGGTAATAGAGGGGAGAATGTTGGGCAAGCGAGGTAAGGGTAGGAACAGGATAGGGATGTTGGACGGGATGAAGGGAGGAAAGAAGTACACCGAGATGAAGAGGGACCTGATATAGATTAGTTTGCTAGGTGGGGAGTCACAAAATGTTTATTTGATAGTTGTGTCCATCCAAAAACCTACCTTAACCGGTAGATTACCTAATAATAATAATAATTACTCACCTGCTTGATTGCATGTATGCCCAAATCCATGTCAGATCATTTTAGTATTTCAAATGCATATGTGATTATTGTGATAGCATTAAAGATTGCCGTCGTCATACTCTTCCTTAATGGCTGACACAGTTATATGCCTCTTTTTATTGGTATGCCTTTATTTTCTGGTGTGCTCTTAGCTATGTGAATGTCTATTAGTTTTTTTTATGTTTTCATGATAGTTTGTTATATGCTGTTTATGATCAGAATAACTTTTTAGATATTTAACAAATGTAGCTGCCAGGATTGTAAGACACAATAAAACACATTTTGATAGTCTATGTATACACAATAAAGAACTCTTTTATGCATTGTGCTTGGTGTGTCACCACCATGCCAATTATAGTCTGTCCTATGCATCCATAGAAGAAGAAATTGGTTTTGAGAAAGCAAAAGAAGATCTTCTGTTTTCCTCAATTTTTTCTTAAAAGCTGTTGAAGACAATATGTTCTCTGAAGAAGTCAATGCTGCCATATTGGCAATATGATGCAAAAAACATCAAAATGATTAAAATTTTAAATTTAATTTTACTACCCCATTTGATAGTATAACCACTGGAATATAATGTTTAAAATTTAACATCACGGAATTTGTTGTCAATCTAATGCCTTAATGAAGAGATAATTATGTTTTTTACAGAATTTTAAGCTGTGTACCTCAAACTTTGTTTTTGGACAGAAGGTTTCCCAGTAGCTGTATACATATTCCAAAACATTACTGATCCATAAAAAGGCAATAAAGATGATATAGCAAATTACCACCCTATTTCCATAGTCCCTGTTTTAGAAAAATTTTTGAATTTATAATTGAAGATCAAACACATGCATAAGATTTTTTGAGTCAAATAATGTCTTTTCCAAATTAAAGTATGGATTCTGATCAGGAAATACTACAGTTAATGCTGTAGAGTCATGGTTAATTATATCATTAATGCATTTGAAGAGAGGGAATCAGTCTCTGTAATGCCATACGGTCTCATTAAGGATTTTGAATGTGTTAATCATTTCACATAACGTTCAAAGCTAGAATATTATGATGTCAAGGGTTGCACCTGAACCATATCTGTCTGATCACCAGCAATTGGTTGAACTTAATGACTCTTGATCTTCAGCTCTTATAATATAATACTGTTTCCTCCAAACTCAGTGCTTGGCCCAATACTCTTCATCACCATGATTAAAGATTTGCCCAATAATATAAAATCTAAATCTGTTCCATATGCTCATGACACTACTTTTAACCAAAATTGCAACATCCAGATGTTACAAAGACACTATCTAGTAATTCCCAAAGAAAGTTTGATATTTATTATTCATATTCAAGCATAGAAAAATTCCCAGAATAATGTATGCAGTCTTAAAATATAGCTGAAATTGTAGGACTTTATATTGTAACAAAACAAAAGTCTGGGAGATCCATATCAGCCAGATCTGTTATAGAATGAGTAAAGTTGTTTATATGTTAAGAAAGCTCAACTTTCTCGTTGCAAACGGATTTCGTTTAACACTTAACCTTGTTTTCCATCAATGTCATTTGAATTATGGTGTTGAGTTATATGATCATTACCTAAATGTTAAACAAATCTTGCCTCTACAATAGAGAAGTAGTTCCTCTCTTGCTTATATTCAACCATGTGATTCCTGCCATTTTCATTAGGAATCATGACTGTATTTACTGTATGCATCCTTATGGCTCTAATTCATGTGAAAGTTAATGCATAATCATACCTTCTAAGATTTCACATCCATGGCTACACCATTAGGAGTGAAGACTCTATGAACACTACTTATTCCAGACTGTCCTCAACTTATACCTTTTTTCATAATGTGAGCATTCGATTGCATAACTGCCAGCTAAACCAGTTGAAATTTGACTGTATCCTGAATTCCAAGAATAGACTATTCCATGTTACTTACTCTCTCACTTTGCTCAATTGATGAATTCTTTTGGGACAATCTTCATCACAATTAAGAATTTATGTTTTTATATATATTGAGTAATGACATTTATTGTGGTTGTAGCATTTATCAAAATGAATAACTATGACAATAATGAGCTTTTTAATTTATTTTTATTAACATTAACATTACATTTAACAGTGATTTTAATGAAAACATTAGCATTTACATTTGTATTGCCATTACTATGGACACTGACTAAATTTTATCATTACTGCTATTTAACATTACTAATCATTAATATTATTATTACCATTGTTTTTGACCTAATTAATATTATTACTATCAATATTTCCTGCCAGGAAATCAGAAAACATTAAAACATGAGGTCATAAGCATGTGATATAAGGCTCTGACATTTATTAACAGTACGTTACACATAAAAGTCAGAGAAGTTAAAAAATTTATGTGGGGGTACATGAGTGCTGGAGTACTTCAACCATTCGCTGAAGGACTCCAGGAGTGAGTAAAATTTTACCATGAAGAAGGAACATTTTTATAAGCTAATTCATCATATCAAAGATGTAGGCAATCGGCTAGGACCTTTCTTCATATCAGTGCTCCCTCGTGCAGGATTCAGGAAGGGGATAGACACACATGATGCTGTGGCATTTATGAGATGACTAATAGAAAGGAACATGAAATAAAATCAAGATGCATGTTTTTGAATGTTCTGTAGATTTTGAGGTGTTTGATAGAGTTAAATGGGTAGATATACTAACTGCATTGTAAAATATAGGAGTTATTTGGATAAATAGGTAATAAATACATAACGTGTGAATGTTACAGACTCCACAGGTGCAAGTGACAGAGGATTAGGATAAGTTGTGTCAAGAGGTGGAATGGGATTGATTATTATTACCCATACTTTTTCCATGTAGAGGAGGAGGTAGAGGATATGGGAAAAAATTGAGACAGGAATAAGAGTTTTTGAGAAATTCATAAATTCTGTTAGTTTTGTGCTAGATAAAAATTTACTTAACCTGTCAGCCAAGTGGTCGAAGATATTGCTGAGCATATTAGAAAAGCAATTGCATTTGTATGTGATTGGAATAAAATTTAAAAATACAAAGTTTATGCAGTTCACAAGAAAGAGAAAAGCTAAGATTAATATTTATATTAAGAGGCCAAATTGGAGCAGGTGGAAATATTACCTATCTTATAAATTTTTTACTCTATATTGGTTAAAATAACAGGGGCATAGGAAGACTTGTGATAGACAAAGAAGTTTTCACAGGAGGGAGGGAAATCATGACAGAGACATGGAATAAGGATGTTTGTAAAAGTTAAGTGAAAACTTTGATATTAAACATTGTTTTGACCATAGCAGAAACTTAGCCCTTGGAGAAAGATGATAGATATTGATCGGTCAGCTTTTGAGATTTGTGTGTGGAGATGGATGAAACTGGAAAAAAATCTAAACAAAGGAGGAATTTATAGATATGTTAAGAGGGGAGATAGCATTGTTGGGAGAATTCCAAAGGAGGAAGGAAAGATATATGCCGGGCATTTTGATTGGCTGTGGAATGTTGAAAACTGTAATAGAAGAAATAAAAAACAGGCAGTAAAAATTATCCACTAGATATGAAATTGTATGACCAGGTTTTGATGTATTACATCATCTTAAAGTTATGAAGATGATGTAATACATTAAAACCTGGTCATACATATAAACTTACAGGTCATACATATAAACTTAAACTTAAACCTGTATAGTAGTGGAAAATTATTATTATCACTTCTTTATTATGTTCGAATTCCACCATATCATGCTCGCAACTACTCAATTGGTGATAAAGGGAGATTATTTACTGTGTGGGAAAGGGAATGGACAAGGATAGGCATGTTGGATGGAATGAGGGGAAGAAGTATGAGCAATATATATGGGTTTATTGCGGTGTCAGATGTCAGGTTGAGTTTGCTAGGATAAGCAAAGCAATGTATAATTTTAGGTCATGTGTACTTTACACTTTCAGGCTTCACTTTGTGGAATTATTTGATCTCCATATTAAAAGAGTATGTAAATTTCCACAGACTTTATTTCAAGGCACAACATGTTTCACTCCCTTGCGGCCTCATTAGGTATCAGGTGATGCCTGTTATCTGATGATGTTGCAGGTCAGTGAAATGTGTTGTACAGGGAAATAAAGTCTTTGGACAATTACAAACTATGGACAATTTTCATCCACTTTCCTTCAATATCCTACCTTAGCTATTAGAATGTCAAGAAAAGTAATGCAATATTTTCTAAAGCATTACAAATTTTTTCATGTGATGTTTGTATTAATCAAGAAATTAATGGCTGTGAATGTTGAAAAATGCCTTTTTTGTAGAGGCACATATAAATTAAGATAACAACCTTCCTGTAGCTTGACTACCTGTTGGTGCTATCAAATTTATTATATTCACATTGTGTAAACTCAATTTAAAACTCAACACTAATTATGCCATCTTTGAATTCTTTTTAAGAGGAATTGATATGCCTAAAATTGTAAAATGGACCACTGCCTCACAATCTTTTTCATGTTAGTGACCATTTACGCTTGGTAATCTCTTGGCTTATTATTCAAGTAGAGACTACAAGTAGAATTTGCCAGCTACAACCGATAGATACATTCTCCATTCCTCTTATAAGGTAATCAATCCCACTGGAGACCTGGCACAATCTGCTATAATATCTTATGATTACTTTAAGTTCCATAACTTAAGATTTTTTAGGAAGTAGGCTTTAATTAAAATATAGTTACAAGTTATCAAGAATTAATAAAACAATTAATAATTAGGTATACAACTATTGCATGTTTTCAAATATTTTTAGTGAATGGCATTATCCAGTTTTATGACACAAACTGAGAAAGAATATAATTTTGTCGGGAATATTAGATGTGTAAGTGATATGTGTGTGTTGAGCACTCCGTTTTGCATAGCTTACGTATTACAACAACGTCAGAGACAAATCACATGTCGTACAGGCAGTAAAGCTTCCTGTGGTTACACTGTAGCAGATTAGCAAAAAAAATTAAGGAAAAGGAAAAGAAAAGAATAAGGATATTATGTCTATCACCACAAATTTTATTGACTATTAATTTACATACAATTTTACATACCAAAATCTAGATATCTACTTTCCTAGTCACTCATTGCCAAAAAATGCTACCTTGAGGAAATAGAAAATGAAATTAACAATTCTGTTACCAGCAAAACCACAAAAATGTTGATCCCATATTGTAAAAAAATATATTATAGTATTTTTATTTTTTTGAAGGATTCAAAACATCAGGACTATGTATCGGCCTATTATTAATTATTTCTAAACTTATCAGTATCATTCATTCTAATGTGCTGTTACTTTAACAGCTTAGTCATGTAGGAATACTGATTTGCTCAATGATTTTACCATCCATGACTGCTATGGTAGCATGTAACTTGTATCTCTTCAATGGGTGTATCAGTCAACATCTCTAACTTATATTTACTAAATAAAATTTTATACTCATTTGGGAATGAATGAACTTTCTTGATTGATGCAAAAGGATATTTTAAAACAAATTCCATGGATAAATCCATTACAGTAAAAACTTTTGAAAAAAAAAGAAAAAGCCTTGGCCAAAGCTCAAGTTATTAAGGGCTCTAGGGAGCCATCTTGTGGTGAACCTGGTGGTCCTCATGGTGGACAACCTGGTAAGCTCCCAGTGTGGCCGCCATGTGAGCCCCCTTGTGGGTTCCCAAGAGAGCCTGCTGGCCAACCTCATGGTGAGCCTCTGGGTTGGCCTTCGGGCAGAACTCATGGTGGGCCTCCTAAGAGCGTCATCTGGGCGGGTGTCCTCTGGGTCCAAGCCCGGGTCCAGGCTTGGGTCCAGGCCCACCTGCCGGCGCCGTTCCTCATTGCCCATGTTCCCCAGGCCCCTTTTGGCTATTTAATGGGCAATGATTTTTCTTGGGGCGATAGGCCTTCCATGGTCTTAGGTCAAGCTGAGGGATATGCTTGCAATGCTTCAGTGGATTCCTGAAGAGGGAGAAAGAGATTATCCTCAATTGGAAGATAAATAGCCTTTTAAAAAATTATAAAAATGAAATTTACTTCTAGCAGATAGGTCCTCTTTTCAGATGTGCCCTAAATAATGATACATAGCCATGGCAATGGCTGATTTTCTATTTAGTCGTTCGTTCCCAGAATTGGTACTGTTGGGTATGTATTTACACTTGACTGTAGGAAGGCAATTGAATTGCAATTATGATTTTTCTTTTGGACTCAAATTTCCACATGATAACAACGAGTCACATTCTAAAGATGCATCACATCTATAGTTTCTTAGGTATAATCAGGTTAGCAGATTAATTAGCTTTTGGTATCAGTAAACAGTTTGATGAATGCATTGCTTTCACCAACTTGTTTCTGTTTAAATTCAGTATTCCCTGAAATTCAAATTTTGAGCTAAGAAGCAACCTTGTGACTTCAGTGGATTGGTTCATATTAAAAATCGGGCCCTCGTCTCTGCTCTACATTACTCACCTTATTCAATTTCATTCCATGAAACTGCGGGAGATGCCGCAACAGTAACTTTTTATGGAGACATCCTCCAAGTGTGCATTACAATGCAACAATTTCAGAGTGTTATCATCATGCATTTTGGCCAAGTTTTTGCCAAGGTAAAACACCCGAGTGTTTAAAGTTGGCTTTAACTTCACACACAACTGAGAATGCCTATAACATTGCATGCACGCCATTTTGTCAGAGCATCTCTTTCCTTCAAAGCACCCAAAACTTCAGTTTCAATAGCTTTTCAGCCCTCTGTCAGACATCAATGGATCATGGTTCGAATCCCGGTCAAGTGGAATAATTTTTGCCCAATGAAATTGATGCATTGCCACTTTCAATCATTACTCACTTTTTGCTGATGATGCTGAAGGCATCCTCCTGCATGTACTCCAAATCCTCAAGGTTCGCACAGAGAAGGCTCGACAGGGTGACCTTCATGATGGCCTTGAGCTGGGCTGTAAGAGAATGAAATCCTTTGATCATGTACTTTTCCTGTAGTTCTTACACCACCATGCTAAAATTGATGTCCATCTTCTGAAAGCATTAATGAAATGACGATTTATTTGAAGGAATCCTTCGCCATGAAACACGGTCCTCATTTTGTAAAAATTAACTTACTTTTATTTAAGAACCAATGCCTTTTTTAAATACTTTAGGACAATTAATGACTCTCCATTCTCGGGATGCCACCAGCTTTGTTGTTTTTTGGACTTTTACACTATTTATCTATACAAACACAAGCAAGAAGTTAAAAAGACAAAAGGAGACATTTTTCTATTGGTGCCAAACTCTAAATAGGGATGTTAAGTACTGATTGGTCTTGAAATTTGACAATTACACAACTTGGCTTTTCCACTTATAATTTTTTATTCTCTACACCCAGGGTTTGTTATAGTATAACATCATCAGGTAAAAATGCAAGTCAAGCACAGTATATTTACATATCTCTGGGCGGAGGGGAAGAGGAGGTAGGACATAAAGAATTGGTTGAGGTAGGAAGAGGGGGAGTAGGGAAAGTCTATGTTTTGAGGCAGAGAAGGAGGATTGATAATATTGACAAATTAGCAGGCTGGGAGGAGGGGGGTCAATACAATGTTCTTCACTGTGTTACCTTCATATTCACACACTACTCAATAATTATCAACAATATTGAGATCAGGCATTGGTGACGGACTTTTTAGATAATAGCTCTAGTTATAGAAATAATTCCTGACAGGCCATCAGTTTACTGGGGAAGAGATGAATTCAAACAGCCCGCGATAATATTGTTCAGTCAAATATAGAACTCAGGCTACAGACGATTGTTTAATATTTGACACATGTCAGTGCTGAGGCATAGTTTTCAATCATAGCAGACTTCTTAGAGATTTTCATTAAAAAAACTTTTTCCATGAAGGTTTTTCTTCGACCAGAGCTGGCACTAAATATCTCCTCGCATATATTTCACATTAGATTATAAATTCCAATTAAAACAACTTTGTTTATCACCTGCCTACTACCACTTTTCTCAACAAAAACTCTCTCTTTACCCAACGATTTTTTTAATAAAAGTACCTTAATTATTACCCCTTAAATATAATTAAAATACAATGATGTCATCACAATATTACGGTAACCATGAAAATGTATGATATGTATCAGACAGCTATTGATGCTTCTTCATGATTCGTGATTCATCGAGTTCTCGGCTCCACAGTTCCGATATTTACATGCATAAATACACTGACCCCTGGTATACCACTGGATAGATTACCTTTTTGATATATCTACTTTACAATCGATACCAATTACTTTTTCTTTGGTAAACACATTTCCTTTTTTCTACACAGTATTAAGTTACGACTCATTGCACTCCCTTTGTCTCGATTGAAATTTATGCATTTATACTGAACACCAAAACCACGCCCGTCTTCCAATATCACCTCACATAGCGTTAACATAGCTCTCTAAATCAATACTTACTCCTAACATTCCGTCTCCTAATGACATACGAATATTTCAAACCCTTGCACTAACTGTAGCGGGATGTAGGGAGACAATCTGAATCTCTGTCACTCCTGAGGGAGGGAACGAAAATTGGTACAGCGGAATGTAGTCATGTATTCATGAATAAAATATTTGAATTGTCTTTCAAGATATATAAAGTTTGCGAAGGCCTTAACATTATTGCCACGACTAATGTTTACTATATTACCGCGACTAAAGTTTAAACCTGAAACCATCATTATCTATGGATGAACTAAGACAGGGCAGTGGCGGGTACCTCGTGCAATGAAAAAGGCCCAATGGAGACCCTTTCCTCAGTCCTCGATGCTTTCCCTTTATAATTGCTTTACATAATTCACTTCAATGAGAAAACTTCGTCAAGAATGTATGAATTGAAAGCTAGAGTTGCGAAATCTAGCGTAGTTTGAAAGGGTAGCAGTATACCGTGCGTGACATGTATCAATTTCATCTTTACCTTTGGTGAACTTCCCGGGTCCTTGGGCATGATCGAAGAAGTACTTGTCGCCCGCCCTCCAGCGGAAAAACTGCTCCGCGATGATGCAGCCGAAGGTGGGGCCCACGAGGCCCGAGACGTCCCCGTCCACGCAGTGGTCTTCCAAGCCCCCACCAACAAGTAGGTCCACGTCATTCGCTGAACGGTAAAGGTTCTTCAGCTTCATGATGCTCTGTGTTTTAGAGAAGGCGAGGCTACTGGTTAAATTGAGTCCTGAGATTCAATAAGGTATAGATGATCGAAGAAATTGGAGAAGGAGAGGGCAGTGAGGATTGTAGCGCAAGAGAGGGTATGCTAAAGTTTACACAAAGAAAAACAGTATTCTAGAACTGTTTCCCACCAGCGATTATATTCTGCCAATGGCATATCTTCAGTAATGCCGCGATTGTTAAAAAGATTGCGGATATATTGAATTGGTGGGTAGTCATTGGACATTACTATTAGGTGATGGTGAATCACACAGATTCTCAAATCAACGCAGGAGTTCGTAGCGACTGGTTATGATTCCACTCTTGGCCTCCCCGCAAGAGGCAATCTCCCTCTCCCATTAAGGTAACATTTAAGAAATCCTAGAAGCGATGCTAAAATTTTTAAATGTTAAAACCACCAAGGGACGATGGCGAAAGCTTTGTCGAGTTCACGGAATGAATGTTCATTGAAGTGGGTACATCCAATGCTTGATTTTACAAAATTGGTAAAAGGGCATGAGGAAATACCTTTTCAGACATGACGTCCTTGAAATGCTCAAAGTCCTTGGCCCTGGAGAGTCCGCACTTCTCTCGCATATCGTTGTAAGTGGGCAACCCATGGTCCCTGCCCCTCTGGATGTCTATGCTTATTAGGTCCTGTCCGAAGGGCTTATTTATCTTGAACAACTTATTCGTGACCTGGAAAAGAAACGGTGTACATCAGTATGAAAACTGACGAAGTTACAGGAAACATTAGCATTACCCTAAGAACTTAAGTAAAGAATCAGGGAGAAATAACTCCCTGCATATGTTATAAATTGTAACACGGATGCATGGGCACAATAAACTCAATTTCGCACATTTTTGGAATGACGACTTGTAGGTAAAATTATAAAAATCGCGTTTTTAAATGATACCATCCAGGTTAGTTAAATTAGATAAGCATTGTGATCCCCACAATCTTTGCTCAAAGTTGAATCCTGGAAAATTTTCCACATTATATACCAAGGATATCAGTCGGTATACGAGGATTCATTCCTTTCTGTAAGCTGTCATTGCTTGGGCGTTTACCCAGTAAGGCAGTACCGTCGTGCAGGAAGCCCTCAGGATTTAATTTTACACTTCTCCCTCGACTTTTGAGAGTTAATTTGTAATATACATGCCGGTCATCGCAAACGCTGTAACTGAATATATTGCGAAAAAAAAGCTTCTGATGATCTTCATTCTTTCCAATATGCAGACCTATCCTCATGTAATATTTACTGATATATAATGACACGAAACAGTGCATGTGCGCACATGGCAGTCCCCTTCACATCCCCACTAAGCTTGGCCACCAGCGCTTCATTCGTATACAGGGGAGGACAGAAGGTCCGATACTTTTTGAACAGCTCTCGCATGTATGTACCTTTGTATGTGCATATAAATAATAAAAGAAAGAAAAATGCTAAGCTAAATATTAAAATAGGCGGGGAAAGAATAGAGCAGGTAGAGCAGTTTACATATCTCGGAAGTGTTTTGGACCAATACGGTCAAAGTGGTAGGGACGTAAGGAGAAGCATTGCGCTAGGCAAGGAGGCTTTCTCAAGGAGGAGGGAGTTGATGACGCGGACGTTGAGTAGGGATGTTAAGACAAGACTCGTAAAAACTCTGATATGGAGCTGGAGATATGGATATCTACGGCGCGGAAATGTGGTCACTGAAGCAGGAGGATAGACATAGATTGGAGGCTTTTGAAATGTGGGTGTGGAGAAAAATGGAGAAGGTGAAATGGACTGAAAGGAAAACAAACGAGGAAGTACTAGAGATGATGGGTGAGGAGAGGGGATTGTTGAGAGAAATCGTTTGGAGGCAGGAAAAATGGATGAAAGGCGTATTGAGCGGTGGTGGAATGTTGAAGAAGGTAATAGAGGGGAGAATGTTGGGCAAGCGAGGTAAGGGCAGGAACAGGATAGGGATGTTGGACGGGATGAAGGAAGGAAAGAAGTACACCGAGATGAAGAGGGACCTGATATAGATTAGTTTGATAGGTGGGGAGTCACAAAATGTTTATTTAATAGCGGTGTCCATTCAAAAACCTACCTTAAACGGTAGATTACCTAATAATAATAATATATATATATATATATATATATATATATATAAATATTATATATATATATAAATGTATATTATATGTTGGTGCCCTCCCATGGACTACAACCTTGACGTGGTGGAAGGGTTTGTGCGTTCCGATGACCCATAGAGCTGTGATGGCGGAAGTGATAATAATTGCTCCTGGCAAGGCCACCCATACCAGATAGATCGAAGGCTAGGAGCCAGACGAAATGTTGTCCACGCAGAGTCTGTTTCTCAGACCCCGGTGGGGCGGCCATTGAGTAATGAATACACGTTTAAAACACTATAGAGGAAGGCAACGGGAATCCACCTCAATTATTATTGAGGCGGGGACGAGAGCAGACGAGGGAGTGCCTTAATATTAAATAAATAGGCATGAAGAAGCGCAGTCAGTGTGATAAATTCGCACATCTTTTCGGGAGCAGATGCGTACTCTGACCACAATTTAGTTGCTATGGAATGTAATATCTGTTTCAAAAAGATAAGGCGAGCACGGCGGGATAGGAAATGGAATGTAGAAACATTAAATAGATAAACAAGGAAGGAGTATCGGCGGGTTGTAGGGAAAATCATGGATGACGGTAAAGAGCTGAGTACTATCAAAGAAAAATGGGATTGTATCCAGAAAGTGAAGTCGAAATATTCAAAAGGCGCTATAGAAACCGTTAAGGGGAAAAGGACAAGGAACCGTGGATCATGGATGAAATGTTTAAACAAATGAATGAAAGAGGAAGATGGAAGAATGTAAACACAGAACTTGGTAAAATGAAGTACAAAGAATAAAATATTAAAAAGAGGTGGGCCACAAATAAAGCAAAAGAAGGTGGAAGTGCAGTGCGAGGATATGGAAAGTTTACAGAGGAAAGGTGAAATTGGTGCTCTCTACGATACAACTAGCTTAAGTTATTTTTGGGAAGTAAGAAGGGAAGAAGATCTATGCTACCGGTTAAAGATAAGTGGAGTAAGATAATAGTTGACAAAGATAAGATCCAAGAGAGATGGAAGGAATATATAAAAAAAACTGTTTGGTAAAAAACTTAGGCCATCAAGGTTAGACATAGAAAAGGAACATGACGTAGAAGAAGATAGCTTAGGTCCATACATACTTGGCGTTCAGATAGAAAGAGAATTGAGGGAGGTGAAACCAAAGAAGGCCATTGGGGTGGACAAGATTCCTACGGAACAATTGCAACTTTTAGGAAAATGTGGGAAGAAGACTCTGAACAGATTCATATTATCTATGATGAAGGAATCTGGCCAGACGATTTTGTGAGATAAATGTCAGTTCCAATTCCGAAAAAGGCAAAGGCTACATCATGTGAGGATTACAGAACAAAATTTGATATTCCACGCAGCTAAAGTTATTCTCAGGATCATCAACAAAAGGGTAGAAAGTAGGGCAAATGATTACTATGGCGGTATCCGATTGGGGTTAGGAAGGGGAGAGGCAGGCATTGCAGTAATGAGATCACTAATCGAGGGGAATATAGAATGCCATCAGGACGTATTTGCCTGTTTCGTAGATTTCGAAAAAGCGTTTGATAGAGTGAATTGAGAAAAACCAATGACTGTATTGCAGAAGATAGGAATAGATTGGGGGGACAGGAGACTGATCCGCAACCTGTACACGTCTCAGACAGCTCAGGTGCGAGTGGGGAACGGATAGCCCGGATGGGCACTGTTAGGAAGAGGTTGCAAGGGGTTTCAGGCATTGCTGAGTGAATTGAAAATTCAGTACGGCATAAAAGATAGAGCAGGTAGAACCATTAAGTATCTCGGAAGTTTTTTGGGCCAACGCGGTGAAAGTATATGGACGTAAGGAGAAGAATTGCGCTAAGCAAAGGGTTTCACAAAGGGGAAGGAGTTGATGACGGGGACGTTGCGTAGGGAGGTAAAGAAAAGACTCGTCAAAACTTTGATACTGAGCGTAGCTATGTACGGCGCGGAAATGTGGTCACTGAAGCAGGAGGATAGAATTATATTGGGGATATTGGAAATATGGGTGTGGAGAAGAATGGAGAAGGTGAAATGGGCCGAAAAGAAAACAAATGATGAAGTACTAGGTATGGTTAGCGAGGAGAAGGGTTTGTTGGGAGAAATTCTATGGAGGTAGAAAAAATGGATGATAGTCGTATTGAACGGCAGTGGGATGTTGAAGACGGTAATAGAGGGGAGAATGGACAGACGAGGAAAAGACAGGAACAGGATCGGAATGTTCGATTGGGTGAACGGAGGATGGAAGTACACAGAAATGAAGAGAAGTCTATTGTAGAATAGGTTGCTGGATTGTGTTTTGGTTGGAGTCAAAAAATATCTATTTGATAGTTGTGTCTATCCGTAAACCTACCTTAACCAGTAGATTACCTCATAAATTTTTATTTTATTCTAAGAAAGAAGTACATTAGGTATGTACGTTGTACGTATGTCTTAGTATGATGTATGTCTGTTTTGTGTCCAATCAAGTAAGCTAATTGGCATTTTATGATTTCGAAAATGGCCAACTATCGGGTCGCTCAGTAAAGAACAGCACTTTTTGGTAGCTTGGATATACAAATGATGGTTGAAAAAAACCATTCATGATCGAAAAGAGGTTTAAGATTCACCACTTTCGCCGTAATGCTCAAGATAAAATTCCAGGGCCACTGGTGTGAAATGCTCGACTCTCCTCAAAACAGAAAACCGTGGATACCCCAAGGGATATTTCTTACTTGGAAAATGTTTGATCATGTGCTAATTACTAAAATACTGGACGTCGAAGCTGAGTCCTCTAACATTACAAGTAGCTATACATCCCGCATTGGTTCGTTTAAGGCGACATGTGTTCAGCGACGTTACCATCTGTTACCCCAATCGCTCATCGTAGGTATGTGTATGTGTGCCCGGTACGAAATCAGTGGTCACCCTATTTTCTGCACTACACTCCTCTCCTTTCGACCAAAAGAAAGCCGTCATAAGCTAGTTAATAGAGCCTTCCAACACTTCAACCATCAATCCCATTCAATCACCACCACCATTCAATCATACGCCCTCAATTGCTGTACGATTTCATGCTATGTTCCTAAATAGTTTAACATCCTTCCGAGACCTCCGCATAAATACTAGGGCAGCCTTTGCTCTTTCTGTATTATGACTGAGTAGCAAACGTCTCTCGCGTCCAATGCCTCCTCCTTGCTTACCCAACAATGACTCTAGTTTAGTGATTGGGTCCACTCTTAACGTTCGACCACCTCTAAAACAAAATCAGCTTCACCTTTCTGGGCATGCCCTAATCAACGCCTTGGTAATCTCCTGTATCCGTGTGAATAAGGACTCAATTCAAGCAAAATTATTCAACGGTGGATCCGTTTGGAATGATCACTTGTACTGACCTCCTTGGTAACGAAGCTGTCTGCGCTCTGTGCTGGCTGGTTGGTCATCCCCCGAAACACGGACGTCAGGACGTCGGGCTTCTCCAACAAGGTGGACAAGAATTGGATGTCACTTAAGTCGTAGGTCTTAATTGGACATCTGCCCTCCCCTTGGGTCCTGAAGTTGCAAGAGGCGGATTAAGAGAGGAGAAAGGTAAGAATATGAATAACTATGTATATGTTTACATGTAAATTTCATATATATATATATGAGTATATGAAGGGGTGCAAATACTGGTCTGTAGTACCCCAAATCCCTCTTTGAAATCTCCTCTAGCCCTTTAAGTAGAATCACTGTCAGATCACGAGGACCCAAAAAAAGGGCACACGACACTATGGTGTGTCCTATTCACGCAAAATAAGGAGCACCCGCTCAACGAATATTTAACAAAACCGATAACTAGACATTGAATCTCAATTCTCCTAACCTTTATAAATCTAAAAAAAGCCGCATTCTTGCCTAAAAAAATTCATTAAAGCCTTTTCAAGAGATCGATAATTTCCCGAAATTGTCTAGCTTTAGGTTAATACTCAACGAATAAAAGAAAGTTATATCTTCTTCATTACACTATAATTGAATAAGCATAAAATAACCAAGACTGGAATAAATCGGACAGTAATATGTATCATTCACAATTATTTAGAGGGGAAATTTCTGACTCCGGTAAAAAACTGAGTTGAGTATAATTGAATATTATATTAGTTTCCATAATGGATAATGCTTTTTTGCTTGTTTCCCAGATTTTCATGGGATTTTTTAAAATCAATTTCGTAGCCAAAATAATCTAAATTACCCTCGATAACGCCTCAAATAATTTACGTACATGGTGGTCAGTGTTCTTTGACCCAGGGCGGATTCCATGTTTCTCCATATTTCAAACAGAACTGTTGCCGCCCATCTTCCTTTGGGGAAATATTTCGTCATATCTAGATGTTACTCTTCTAAGTGGCGATATATTTCATTCAGAAATACCTCCGCCGTATCCTCTTATTTTTATATTTATTTTTACATTGTTTTTCGGAGGGCTGTCTACAATTCAGTCAAGCCACAGCATGTCCTAACAGCATACATAACGACGATGGAGTGTTGTGGCTACTCACTGAATATGTCCTTCGATAAGGGTGTGCAGATATCGAAAAGCAGCCGTGGAGAAGACACTCATGCTTGAAGGGTTGACACTTGCGTTGTACGATCCCCCTGGCCCCTTGGCGCCCACCACCATGTCCATCCTTTCTAGGATCTTCTTGCCTGGTGGAACAAAAGGGAATGGGTTTAAGTTTGAATTTACCGTTTTTCCTCTCGGATGTCACCACAGAAAAAAAATAAAAACACCTGTATCCCATTGACAGTTCTCCAGTACGACTTAAACGATTCGAAAATATCTAAACTCGCAAATCATATTACTAATTGCATATGGTTCTATCTAAAAAAAATATTTTTATTATATATATATTCATACATGTATATTATTATTAGGTAATCTACCGGTTAAGGTAGGTTTTTGGATGGACACAACTATCAAAAAAACATTTTGTGACTCCCCACCTTGCCAACTAATCTATATCAGGTCCCTCTTCATCTCGGTGTACTTCTTTCCTCCCTTCATCCCGTCCAACATCCCTATCCTGTTCCTACTTTTACCTCGTTGCCCAACATTCTCCCCTCTATTACCCTCTTCAGCATTCCACTACCGCTAAATACGCCTTTCATCCATTTTTCCTGCCTCCATAGGATTTCTCTCAACAAACCCCTCTCCTCCCCCACCATTTCTAGTACTTCCTCATTTGTTTTCCTTTCGGTCCATTTCACCTTCTCCATTCTTCTCCACACCCAAATTTAAAAAGCCTCCAATCTACGTCTATCCTCCTGCTTCAGCGACCACGTTTCCGCGCCGTATATAGCTACGCTCCATATCAGAGTTTTTACGAGTCTTGTCTTAACATCTCTACTCAACGTCCCCGTCATCAACTCCCTCCTCCTTGAGTAAGCCTCCTTGCCTAGCGCAATTCTTCTCCTTACGTCCCTACCACTTTGACCGTATTGGTCCAAAACACTTCCGAGATATGTAAACTGCTCTACCTGCTCTATTTTTTCCCTGCCTATTTTAATACTTAGCTTAGCCTTTTTCTTTCTGGAAAATCGCATAACCTTGGTTTTATTAATATTGATTCTCATCCCATATTTATCGCACTGAACCTCCAATTCACTCAGCAATGCTTGCAACCCCTTGGCTGACTGAGCAACTAATGCTTGGTCATCAGCAAACCTAACCGATTTTACGAATTCCCCTCCGACTTTCATTCCTACCTCCAGCTCCTCCCATGCCTCTTTAATCATTTCCTCCACATATACGTTGAACAGCACCGGTGACAATGGGCAACCCTGCCTTACCTCTCACCCTAACACTGCCCATCCGGACTCTCCGTTCCCCACTCGCACCTGAGCCGTCTTAGATATGTACAGGTTGCGGATCAGTCTCCTGTCCCTCCAATCCATTCCTATTTTCTGCAATACACGCATTAATTTTTCCCAATTCACTCTATCAAACGCTTTTTCGAAATCTACAAAACAGGCAAAAACGTCCTGATTGTATTCTATATTCCTCTCGATTAGTGATCTCATTACTGCAATGGCATCACGCGTACCTCTTCCCTTCCTAAACCCAAACTGATCATCCCCTAAGTAATCATTTGCCTTGCTCTCTATCCTTTTGTTGATGATCCTGAGAATAACTTTAGCTGCGTGGGATATCAAACTTATTGATCTGTAATCCTCACATGACGTAGACTTTGCTTTTTTTGGAATAGGAACTATCACCGATCTCACAAAATCTTCCGGCCAGATTCCTTCCTCATAGATACTACGAATCAGTCCATATATTGCCTTCTTCCCGCATTTTCCTAACCATTTCAACATTTCTACAGGAATGTTGTCCACCCCCACGGCCTTATTTGCTTTCATCTCCTTTAATGCCCTTTCTATTTCATCGTCGAGTATGTCTGGACCTAAGCTATCTTCTTCTATGTCATGTTCCTTTTCTATGTCTAACTTTGTCGGCCTAAGTTCTTTGCCATACAGTGTTTCTATATATTCCTTCCATCCCTCTTGGATTTTTCCTGGTTCAACTATTATCGTACCCCACTTATCTTTAACTGTTAGCACAGATCTTGCCTTCTTACTTCCCGATAATAACCTAACTTTGCTGTATAGAGCACCAATTTCAACCTTCTTCTGTAAATTTTCCATATCCTCGCATTTCGTTTTCCACCATTCTTCTTTTGCTTTATTTGTGGCCCTTCTCAATTTATTGTTTAACTCTTTGTACTTCATTGTACCTAACTCTATGTTAAATTTTTCCATCTTCTTCTCTCATCCATCTTTGCAATCATCTCATCCGTTACCCATGGTTTCCTTATCCTTTTCCCGTTAACGGTTCCTATAGTGTCTTTAGCGGCTGGGTGATTTAAAGCGTCCCTGCCGCTGTATATCACCCTATAATTGTCACTCCAGTAATCCCCGTTATCCTTCCATCTCATCTTGCAGAGACGTAAAACATCTATATTTTCTCTTTCCATCTCTCGCTTAATATTTGCTAATTTGCCTGTCCTCTACATTTTCCTGACATTCCATGTTCCTATTCTAACTACTTTCGTCTTATTCTGCGTCTACTCTGCTGCTGATGTTATTTCTCCCCTGCAAGGGTTTCGTGGGATGACGACCGCGGAAGCCTTGCCTCCCCCGCTGCCGGGCACGACACACGGTCGCTTGTGCCGAGTCCCGTAGTTGCCAGGACTAATATTCTCTATAGTGGCCATCATTACATTCTTTGGAATGATAATTATTGAAGTGGTTTCCCGTTTCCTTCCTCAATAGTGTTTTTAACGTGACACCATCACCTAATTGCCTCCCCACTGGGGTCAAACGCCTTTGCAGCCGCCTCACTGAGGAACAGACGCTGCGTGGACTACCTTTCGTCTGGTTCATAACCTTCCACCTATCTGGCATGGGTGACCTTACCAGGAGCAATTATTTTTACTCCTGCCAGTACAGCTCTAGGGGTCATTGGAACACACAAGCCCTTCCACCACGACAAGGTTGTAGTCTATGGGAGGGTACCGTAGCTAGTACTTCCTCATTTCTTTTCCTTGCCCGTTTCGCATAATACCGAACCTCGTAAGAATATTTTGATCAAAATTATATTTGAATGTTTCCTCAGCGTGCCTGCCAACAATTTCCTCCTTTTAAAAGCTTTTCTATTTAGTGTAATTCATGCCTTTGCTTCCGTTCTACTTTGATCATTTTGCTTCAAAACAATTCCGAGATACGTTAACAGTTCCATTTACTCTAATTTTAACCTTTCTATTTTAAAGTTAGGTTAACTTTTCTTCTTCTGGAAATTCCATTAATCTTTGTTTTACTTGTATTGTTTCTCATTCCATATTTATCGCGCTGAAATTCTAATTCGCGCAACAATGCTCGCAAACCCTTGGGTGACTGACAGTTCAATCGTTTCATCTGCATATACTTTAAACAGCACCGGTAATAATGGAAAACCCTGCATCGTACACCTCTTCCTAACACTACCCATTCAGACCCTCCATTTCCCAATCGGACCTCAGCAGCCTGAGACATGTACAAGTTGCGGATTAGCTTCCTATTCCTTTAATGTATTCTTATTTTCTCTAATAAACTAATTACTTTTCCTAACTCGCTCTATCAAACGCCTTTTTATTATCCAGGAAACAGGCAGATATATCCTGATTGTTATCCATATTTCTCTCTATTAGTAATGTCATTACTTTAATATCTACGCGCGTGCTTCTTTCTCCCCTTTCTGAACCTAAAAGGATTATATCCAAAGTAATAGTTTGCCCTCCTCCCCATCTTTTGTTCATGACCGGCGCGATGTCAAGAGGTGATTGCGAGTATAACATGAAATTAGTAAATGCCATACCTTATATACTTAGGGTCACCCTCTTTCCATGACCATTGCTTGTTCGAAATAATTTCGAAAGCCCGCAGCTCTTAAACCAATCAATTAAATTGTGTTATTTCCCATTCCATATTATTTCTTACTTGATCTCTCGTCGTTCTGTGGCATTTGGGACATTCGTGATATCCACATACGTGAAAAAAGAACGCAATGAATAATTGGCCAAAATAGATAGAAAGAGATCTTTATTTGGGCATTATTTTATAAATAGATGTATGCACGTGAAGAAGGAAGCAGATGATGGTGCTACGTTAATGCAGGAGAATGGTAGAAAATACACTTATTCCATGACAATGGGATAATATCATTCAAAATTTGACCAAGTACCCTTAATGATTAAATCCGCCTTTTTCTGACTTTTAATAATCAAACCACTTTACTTTTCCACATAATTTTTTTAAATTTTTACAACCCAGGTTTCGTTACAGCATAACATCATCAGGTAAAAAAATGATTGATTGATTGATGCTTAAGTACTGCGCCGTTTGGCGCATTTTATACAAGTAAAGCACCGTATACATACATATCTCTGGGCGGAGGGGAAGAGGAGGGAGGAAAGAAAGGATTGGCTGAGCTATAAAGAGGGGGGGCTAAAAGTCTATGGTTTGAGGCGGAGAAGGAGGATTGGTAATATTGACAAATTAGCAATAATTGGATAGTTAGATTAGATAAAAACCAATTAGATAATTAGCAGGCTGGAAGGATATGGTCAATACAATGTTGCAGAAAGCCCATTCTGACATCAGATTAGTTGGCAGAGGATTAGGGAAATGATTATTATGAATGGGGAGAATGGCACATAGTAATTAGTTAGGTGACTCAGTAGCGGGCTGGGAGGAGTCGCTACATTGTTTAAAAAAGTCTCACTTGGCTTCAGGTGAGCTGGCAGAGGGTGAGGGAAAAAACAATAATTTTATTTATTTATTTGGTTTTATTTATCCGCATTTTTCGTTTAGAATATTATATTTAATAAACAATCAAATTATATGACTTTTACGGATATTGATATTCTTTCGGAGTCCCCAGCAAATGGTAAATCGAACATGAGGTTTGGCAAAAGTTTTGGAGAAGAAGAATTAATATGGAAAGGTTTGAAAGACCTGTGGGCGATTGTGGAGTGTGTGGTGGAAGTCGCACCCTTCCGCTACATTCAAGACGGCCCACTAAAAACTCGCCTGTCCCGGTTGCAGCGGGGTGACGTACTCGTATCCCAACTTCGAGGTCGCAGGTTGCATGCCCTCCTAGGTGGGTTTTATTTAACGTAGGGCTGGAGAGTTTGTAATTTTCTTCAATGTCTAGGAGTTAGGTGGAGGAAAGTACCACAACGTCTCAATGTCTGCCCAATAAAGCCATTAACAAAATAAGCTAATAATTAACGACGTGTCATACCTCTTCAGGTCTACTAGCCCACTCATTAAACCCTCACCCATTCCCAATGCCACTACCATTTCATTAAATAAGCCATGATATAAAAAATATCCCATTTTTAAATCTTAATTCCCGTCCGTCTTTTTCTCTAATTCTATCTCCTACCTAGTCTTCTAGTTATTCCCTGCATTCCTTCTTGGTAAAAATATCCCTTTATCACGGCATCTCTTCATTATGGGATCAATAATCACTAAGAGCTATTAAATACCCAGCATTTCACAATTTTCCTCTCCTGGGTCAAACCTCTCCATTTAACCCCACACGTCCAAAACCTTTATTAACCGTCACGTTCCATCCACCACCTTCCTCTCGTTCCAACCTTTCCCGCGATTCCTTATGTCCGTAGAAGACTATGGTTGTATCACCATAAGTTTAGGAATATGTGGGTCCATTAATATATTTTTTATCTAAATTTGTGTTGGCCATTGCAACCTACCATTAGGCCTATTTGAGGAACGTAGCCATTATACTGTCAAAGAATAGACGCTCAATGCTCCCATCTTCTTTAATCCTCACACCTTCAGTCGTTTTAGTGGCCCACAATGCAAAGCAACATTAGCGTAAGGGTACGGGGTGGGATGGCCTCTTACAATCTGCGCAACTCACCGACTATCTTGGGCAGGTAGTCCCTGTACGTAATAGCCTGGAAAATGGCGGTGACTATCCTCCGGGTCTCCTGAAACAGCCGCTCGTCGTCCCAGTGGGGTTGCATGTCACTCAGTCGCCTCGCCACCCGATTGTGCTCCCGAATGAGCACCACGTGGTGCGACGCCAGCCAGGGGTGCTCGTTCAACCTTTCGTCACCTATGTCCACATTGAAAGAAGAAAAATACTAAGAGAAATCTGATAAATCTCAGTCTATTAATATCATGGAAATAAATGCATACTTCCTCCCAAGTTCCTTACACTTTACTGAACTACGAGGGTAACCCTAAAAGTGAGGTCTCTAATTTTTTTATAAAGAGAAAAAAAACATTTATTTTCTATGATATATTCATCATTTTAAAGATTGATTATTTTCTATTTTCCTACATAATCGCCCTTTCGGTCGATGCATTTTTGTTTACGCTGTGACAGTTTTTGTATTCCCATGTCATACCAGCTCGCCGTGATGTCCTTGAGGAAACGTTAAACTTCATCTTTCACGTCTTCGTCGGAGCTGAATCGCCTTCCGGCCAAATGTTCTTTCAACTTAGGGAACAGGTGAAAGTCGCTGGGGGCCAAATCCGGACTATAGGCTGGGTGGTTGACAGTGCCCCAACCAAAGTCACGTGAAATTCACATGAAGAATCAACTCGTTGCCGTTTGTGGTCTTCAATCAGCATTCGCGGCACCCATCTTGCACACACCTTCCGATATTGAAAATTTTCCGTTAAAATCCTGTGGATGGTGCTTCGAGAAACATAAGGAACCAAAATGCAGAGTTTGTGCAGCGTGATCCGCCGATCATTACACATGGTTTCCTCAACCATCGCGACAGTCTCGTCAGAAATGGACGGTCTCCCTCTCCTTTGTTCTTGTTGTAAACTCTCTACACCATTTTCGAACGTTTATGACATCCATGTACGATTTTCTATACACTTCCATCAATTGGCGATGAATTTCAAGCGGCTTAACCCCTTTTGCATTGAAAAACCGAATAACTGCGCGACTTTGCTCTTGGCGGAAACATGCAACGGGAGCTCCATTCTTAACGGCTGCCAATCCTAGACTGAGTATCCCAGCGAAATGGCGATTATGTAAAAAATAGACAATTGATCAATCTTAAAAATTATGTATATCTCATGGAAAATAAATGGTTTTTTTCCATTTCCAAAAAAATGGAGACCTCACTTTTGGGGTTACCCCCGTTCTTCTATTGTCTACGGCGGCAGGAGGTAGACAAACAATCGGAATTAACTCACCCGTCAGGTAACAGACGTTCTCCTTGCTGGACCTCTCGCGGCAGCGTTCTAGAAATTCATCCAGGAGCAGCGGGAACTCCTGGCCGATCTTGATCTCTTCCGATGACGAGGAAGAAGACGACGATGACGAAGATAAGAAATCCCAATTCCCACCGTGGCTTCCAGAGCTTTCCTCGTGTTCATGCGTTCCATCCCCGGACGGGTGGTCGCTAGACTACGTGAGAGGGGTGAGAGTTACTTCACCAAAAGGAACATCTAAGAAATAGCGTGTTCATTACAAGGTTAAATTTGCCATTATTACGTCATCCTAATCTCCATTTTATTACGATTTCACCTTCAGACAGACATAAGAGCTAAATATAAAAAATACATATTAATTAAATTTAACACGACCGCGCAAAGCACAATACATGTATAAAAGATATCTTTTGACAGAGTTTGAAGTAATTATTAAGAGTACGTAACATCGTTAAGATTAATGCATTTCAGTATTCCAGGAATTAATACTCATTATTAGTCCATGCAAAGAAAATATACATTAGAACGTTATTTAGAATTTATGCAGCGAAAACATGAGGAAAGAATTATTCCGCTTTCCAAGGCGCAACCTATCTTTCCTTTGGTTCTAAGGTTAGGTAATACTATTGTATTACGTCAAGATAATGGTCTATGGAAGAAATCTAATGAATGGATAAGAAAACCTGCTCTTTGAATATGACGCGAATATGTATATGATAGTGAAATTGTTAATGAAGAAGCATAGGTGTTAAACGTTGGACACGGAGAAAGACTAACGTCTAAGTTTTAAACCAATTGAGTACTTTCAGGCGTGATTGGTTGTATTCGAACGTAATGAAGAAAATATAGCAACACTTTCCACTAGACAATCTAGTGGAAAATTGTTACTATCTTTTATTTATTTTGTCTAAGTTTTACGTGATAGTAAGCACTTCAACTAAAGAACTACTAAGAGAACTGAAAAACCGGAGAAAGAAAATTTATATTGCTAGAGGGGATGCTTTAGCAGTACACAAATTAAAAGAGTTATCAGAAGCGCTTGAACCTAGCTTTAATGAGTAGTTTGCCTCTGATGATTGACAAGTGTATTTTGAAAACAGAGTATAATCAATATAAAAAGTAAGGATACAAGCAAAATATGTATGGTCAATATACATTTATAATCATTAAGCAAGTTCAGTAACACGCGTGTGAAAATAAATATTTCTATTTTTTTCTGTTATGACTGCATTTTAATTCGGCAGACGTCAATCTACTGATCGTGAGAGGATATTCTGAATTGCAAAATGAAACAACAAAACCGCAACATGTAAAAGTAATGCAAAGGCACATGCATTTATGCCAAGGCATTACATGTTGCCAATCTCTCAATTTGGCGTCAACGTCGTTGCGTGAATATCATTCGGGTTATCAGATGGATAAAAATACTGCCACAGTCTCAATCTCGCCCGAATAAAGCCGAATAATTATTATTATATATGGTGTATTCCGATATTCCCAAAAATAGTGGTTCCCTTATTTTATTGCCTTTATTGCCTTTAATTATTACCATTGCCTTCACTTAAAATTAACCGGAACAAAGAAAGTTTGGAATGCATTGGAAATAAAAAATCTCAGGACAACCGGCATGAAAAGAAAATGTACGTCCCGATTAATGGTTAAGATCGGCGAGTCGCGCTACGAGTGATGTTCGGATAAGAATTCCACATCTACATCTACACAATATCTCGCAAGCCGTCGCAAGGGCGTGCGACGGGGCTTGTTAGTCAACAGTCATGCATGAGCAATCGAAATTATGTTACCTCTATCCACATATTATTGTAATCATGCTCTAAAAATTTTAAATCATACGAAAGGAAGTACATGCATATAGCATTATTCAGTACAAGGATACGTACATTCAAATTATACTGCATAACTAATAAAAATATCGGAATATTAAACAAAAAGAATAACATGCAGGAAGGAATCTGTAGGATATTGAAAAATATATTAACTACCAATTCTGATTATCTACTACGCGATGGCTGTTATATCTTCTGTTATATTTTATTCTTTAATGGTGCGAAGAAACAATAACTTTTTAAATTTCTCCTTTCCACTATAAATCTTCCTGCTTACCTTGAGATCTGATCTACCATAGTAAGTGGGGGGCCGCAATATGTCTATAACATCCTTAGATATGTAACCTGCCTCAAACTTGCACAGTAAATTTAGTCTGTACGTAATAATAAGACCAAATAGTGACTTCTATCCTTTTTCTTTCAATAGTGTCATGACACTGCTACCTTGTTCATAACAACTTTTCATAAACCTAGCTGCTCTGCGTTGCACTTGATCTAGTTTCCAAATTAAGCCTTCTTTATAGATATCCCTTGCAGCATACTCAAGGTGGGGCGTATTAGCCATTCCGCCATAGATGTATTAGTTATTCCGCAAATTGCAGAATGTGTTTTCCTCAGAACATATCCGTAGTTATCGTTATTTCAAATTATTTTACCGATTCCACGTGTGTAATACTAGTTCCCTGTATAATGTGTTTCCTGGTAAAGTACTTTTCCTCCAAAAGTTTATCGCAAACATTTATTCAAAGTAAATTCCTGCTCCCATGTATCGCACCACTTTTGAATTGCATTTAGGACGTTAGCTAATGATACTTTTATCTTCAGACAGATATTTTCTCATACACTACGGTATCGTCAGCAAAGAGACGAAAGTTACTGGAAACCTGGGACCCGAGGTCTTTAATGTATATAAGGGACAATTGCGGCCCGATAACACATCTTTGTGGGATACCTTACGCGACAATTACTTTGTCCGATGATTATCATACTCACGCAAAGCCTATTGCGATCCTTTGCTCGCGGCTTGTTAAAAAAATGATATCCCACTCCATTGAAATTTGTCAATCTCGTAGGATCCCAACCTTAGGAGCAACTTCTTATGAGATTCTCTGTGGAATACCTTTTGAAAATTAGAAATATTGCATCGACCAAAGCATTATTTGCTACCTAGAAAAAGATATCTTGAACACAATTTGGCATTTTGGTCTCGCAAAATCTATCCTACCGGAATTTCCGTTCGGGAGTTTCCGCAAGATCTATCCTACCGTTGATTTTCTGTAAGTAAATTCCGAGAATCAAGATATTTTATTCTTTAACTAACAATAATGTGCTCTAAAATTTTACTGTTTTATATGGTATGACGATGTGGCACTGGAATTTCGCTTATTACTTGTCTAATTCTAGCTTGCGCATTATTGGATACATTTTTTACTGAATCCTAAGGTGCAATTGTTTGTCAGTTGATATATTATTTCCTTTTATTGATAGACTCCTTTTTTGTAATCTCTTCTTTTTTTATTACAATATTCTTTATTGTTTTAATGCTTTACACACTTCTAAGTTGTACGAATACCATCTAGGTTCCTTCCAGTCACTTTTAAATTTTCTAGGCAAGTGTTTTTTTTATTGTAACCTGGGTAACGTCGAGAAAATCACTGCACAAACTCTCACTGTCACTCTTTCTACTAATTTTCTTAAATGAATGAGTCTGCTGTGTGTCACGTCTTAATCTTTCGTAATTGGCCCGTTCAAAAAAGTAATTTTTTCTATTGGGTTTCTGATTTTTCATATTCATCAAGTTAATTGTAACTAACACCGTTCTGTGGTAATTAAGTCAATCAAATATGGCTGTATTTGGGACGAATTCGGAAAACTTTTGTGGCTGCTAGATCAAGTATATAGTTTCCCCTGGTGGGTGTCAGTACTAATTAGTTTAATGAATATTATGTGAAAACAGGAAGCAATTATTCGACTGACTCCTCGTCCTATGAAACAATAGTTTTTCCAGTCAATTGATGGAAGATTAAAATCCTCCAAGATTATAATTTTTCTATTGTCTAATTTGGAATTAAAACTAGCGACATATCTTTCTAGTTCTAAAATTGATATTTCTCCGAAACCAGGGGACTTCAGTGTGCACAAATTTTGACCCATTTTAACCGAGGGCCTTTTATGGAACACCGACCACTTTCTGTGCTACTATTATGGAAAGTTCATTGTTCCTTGGTGTGCTACAAGAGTTGATATTTTCGAAGCAAATCCATCGCTGTAAGTTACACTCTACGATGGAGAAACTTAACTCAATGTAACAGAAACCGAAATATCTCCATAAAAACTCAAAGCACGAGGCCTCGCGTCGACGGTTTCAGTGAATACAGGTTTATGTCAAGAGTCCATGCCCAAGAGTGGTTTTTTGCAAAAATTCTGAATCTGCAGATAACGTATTCCTAACATTCTTTTTTCTTCTTAATGAAAAATTTTAAATAACAGCTATCGACACCTCACACGATTTTCTTCCTGTCTGGTTTGCTTATCGTTGCGTCCCAAGAAAAATATCTCTATCCGTTGCACATGGAATCAATTTCCAAAATATATTGTATTTCTTGAAAAAATAAGATTTCTCTGAAAACGGGAGCTAAAAACTCTGCCCGATACGGGCTCGTAAAGCAAACTAAACCCAATTTTCATTCCCCAGTTATGGAATCTGCTCACACTGGCTCGGCGCCTGACGACCAGACATGAAGGTGCATAGCAAATCGCCTTACCCTTATGGATAAAGAAAGAGGAAATTAGTTGCAGCGAGGGGGTTTCCCATGACTAAATAATATGAAAAAATTGAGAAGAAAACCGAATGAGATTAGAAATCATTAAATTTTGGGCGCTGCGGCAGGATGCTGAATTTCTAGAAGATAAAGTGAATTTTCTTAGGGAAGTAAATGAAGAAAAAACCGAGAAAAAGCAGGTGTATTGGTAAATGTCTTTTGAAAATGCTAAGTTTCTAACCTAACCTGATACAAAAAAGTGAGAAAAATGCCCTGTTCGATTTTTAATGACCTATGAGTTAATAAAATGTGCGGACCCAAATTAGAATTAGAATTATTGAAACAGAAGGGATCGACGCCCAGAATGTCATTATTTCATACCTCACCACTGCTTTCAGGTGCCCCTCGCTTTTTCTTGTAGTGTTGATTCTCATTCTTCAGACTGTGCGAAAAAACATTCCTCGTCTTCAGCAGGCCATTCTTCCACAAACGCAGCTTATTCAAAATTTCTTGGTCGTCGCCGTAGATGACGGAGAGGTCCATGAAACTGCTCACGTGATTGATCTGTGGAGGAAATAAATGGCAATATTTGCTGTAACAATGTAACCAATAGAAGACTTTCTTTAAAATAAGTTAACCGCGATAACAGTCATTTCTCCCTTAGCGGCATACTAATTTTAGAACGGTCACTACAACGTTTGATTTTTTCATCTCCTTCATATGTCTTATTTGTAAGGTAAAAGATTTGGTGTTTTTCCGGCGTATCAGCTGCGTAAATTCTTCTCGGGTCCTCCACCGGGTTATATCGTCCATCTCGGCCGACGTTTCGATGTCCGACTCGGTCATCGTCATCAGGGCTTCTGAAATTCTTCTTATTTGTAACATTGAGAAGGTTTTTCTGTCAGTTTAAACAAACAAACATGAACAGAATACCGTAAATTTTGCCTTTTAGTATGGGGATCTTCATCATGGCTCATTCAATCAACAAAGTTGGTTTCATTTCAATTACAAAACAGTCAGAGTGTAAGGGGGGAGAAGATAATTTTGACACAGCATATGGAATGCATCCTAAAGCAATAACAAGCGCCTAAGGCTTCAGGTAATGCATAGCATCTGTCGTACAAAGGTGAGAGTGAAATAAATTAATACTAATTGAGTGAAGATAGCGGACCTATTGCCAGGGCAACTGTTTACTGGCACCTCGTAGGCAAATTAGTCGTATGATACGACTACATTACGCTGTTTCTGAGCACAATGCTGACCAATCCCTAGTCGCATAATTAACATAATTTCGAGAATCCAATTTACCTTAGCCCGGACGAAAAAACGCACTGTTAACACCTCGACACTATGGGGTATCATACCATTTTTTGGTACTCTCGCGTATTTTATTTAGCTGGTGATTTCTGTTTCCGAAATTACAGTCAGCATATTCAGTTCCAAGGTCACTAATTGTTACGTCATGTGGTAGTAAAGTACGCGTAACGTGGGAGTAATCCAAAAGCTATAGCATCCTCATCTATGTACCTCAGAAGGTACCGGATGTAGTAAAACATATTTATTTGGTAGCCGTGTCCATCCAAAAACCTACCTTAACCAGTAGATTACTTTATAATAATAATAAGTCGAAGATGAAGTCCCATTTTCAGTTCCCCCATGCTTTTGTATGTCCATTGCAATCGTGTTAGGATGGAATATCATTTATTCTCATGATGATCATTCTGCTTTCCAAACTCCACCGTAAACAAGTGTTTACTGCTCAAGTTAGAACGAGGTACGTTCATGTTTGGTCAAGTGGAAAGAATGAAGAACTTAGGCAACTGAAGGAAATAAAATCAGTTCTGTAAGAAGTTTCTGACTTCGCATTTTGTTACCAAACAATAATACTTCTCCATCAATTAAAAAATAGAGAACCAACCGAATATGGATTTTTAGCATCGAATTTTCCTTGGGTGAATGCACCAAAAGATAAGGATTGTATCCTTATATATAGCATATTTCAGATTGGTGAAATACTCTGGTACCATTGAAACGAATTAAAATTACAGCTATTAACCATTGTAAAATGCCATGTATCCTGTGGCATTTTCCATTTCGTGACACCGAAGCAGCTGACTTATTTTCTCATGCGTGAGAGGAGGTAACAATATTCTAATCGAGATAATTTAGATATGAATGTATATAATTTTAAGGTATCTAGTGCAAATTCCACCAAGGATATCCGGAAAGCGTTTTCCGTATCCTAAGGTAAATTATTAGGGGAAATTTGAAAGAGAATCCGAAAGTAGTCTGGTGGTATGCCAGAGAGTTTTAGAGAAATATTTCTACAGTTATTTCAATCAATAATTATGAAGGTAAAAGAGTTTAGCTTGGAAAATGCCAACTTATTGAATTCCTTCTTTCATAAGCGTCTTCACTAAAGTATGTGTAAGAAATATATTTGCGCTAATAAATCCTCCCGGCACGACCAATTACTCGCTCGTATATTTAAGGAACTAGCGTCGGAAATTGCACCGTACCTAGAAATAATATTTAAGAATTATTTGGTGGGTCACATGGTTGCGAGTGATTGGAAGACGGCTAATATGAAGCCTATCTGCAAAAATGTAGAGAAGGAAAGACCATTGCTAGGTCATAGAAAATATGATTGCAAAATGATGGTGATACCCAAAGATAGACAGGCTTTGCTATTGAATAACAGAGAGGTTCCAAATGGGACTGTTGCAAAATACACTGTTTGCTTTTTATTCATAATATCTTTGGTTTGGGAGGGAGTATAGTATTTTTCAATAGGATGCGATTTTTATAGATTTTAAAAAAGCTTTTGAAAACAGCGTAGACAGATGGAGTTAGCTCTAATGTAGTAGAAGCAAAGTCAGGCCCCAAAGTGTTCTGTTACCTCTATTTTTTTCCTTTTTGATGCTAACGACATTACCTTGGTATATAATATTAAGATCCGTTTATTTGTCAACCATGTTGTGGCTTACAGAGATAGCCGCAGACCTAAGGATAACAAACTTTAGTGGACAACGCAAATGCTGTATTGCTTTGACGCGACACTTAGCAGTCAGAATTAAACTTATAAGAGTGCGCAGTGATGATTTTTTGGATACTTAGTGGTTTCCTTCCGAACACTGCGTACTGCATCAGGAACATCAAAATTTAATAGAAACTATAGACTCCATTACATACCTCACTCACGACCTCTCATGGGTGCACAATATACTTTGGTGGGAATATGGAGAATAAGTGGATAAGCTAACAATAAATTAGGATATATTAGAAGCATGAGCTTTCAATGCTGCTCCCAGGAAGAGATTGAAAAATGGGGGCGGAGGAGCGAGACTTGTGGCACGCCCACACCCGCTTGCCTGACGGAAGAAAGGAAATCACTTGATGCCACGACGAATTGTCAGTACGAAAGGTAACTTTAGATGGTAAGGATAAGGGGAGGAGGAAACTGGGAGAGATGAGGCACGACGCCATAGACCACGACGCCACGACGCGATGGGGCACGACGCCATACAGGGTTCGTCCGGAAAATAAGTGTCTTGACAAATAAGTCTTTTTTGACAAAAGAGGAGTCGTCCACTACGAATTTGTACCTGAACTACAAACTGTAAATGCTGCATTTTACGTCCAAGTGCTCGACAGGCTTCGAAAACGAGTCGCCCGCGTCCGGCCAGCGATCAAAAACATCTGGCGGCTGCATCACGGCAATCTCACACCGCGCTTGTCGTGTAGGACTTCTTGGCCAAGCACGGCGTGGCAACGCTGCCGCACCTGCCCTACAGCCCGGACTTGGCACCACCGGACTTCTTTCTGTTCCCGAAGATAAAGAGGAGTTTGAAAGGAACGCGATACGGGACTTTGGACGCCGTCAAAGAGGCCGTGACGACGTGTCTTCGAGAGGTTCCCGATGATGCCTTCGCGAGAGCGTTCCAGGAATGGGAACGCCGCTGGAACAAGTGTATCGACTCACAAGAGTCCTATTTGAGGAATATTAGCTTAAGATATGTAAAAGTGTAATAATTTTTTTTTCCTGAGCTCAGTACACTTATTTTCCGGACGAACCCTGTATACTATCCAAGGCTCTGGCGACGTCTAAGAAGTCGTCAGTAAACATACGGTGGTTTAATCCATGCGAGGTTTTTTCGCACAGACGAAGGATCTGGTGGGTGGCGGACACGCGCTCGGGGAAACCGACTTGTTCCGGGAACAGGAGGTTGTTTTTCGAGGTGTGCTGGAGAAGAAGGGAAAGAAGGACTTTCTTGAAAATTTTCGAAATATTCGATAGGAGAGTTATTGAGCGGCTATTACCGGGAATGGTGGCGTCCTTCCCTGACTTTGGAAGGAAAAAGACCATCTCTACTTTCCATGGAGATTGAAAGTGGGAGGAAAGGTAGCAGTGGTCGATGAGGTCAGAAAGGATGATGAAAGGAAAGGAAGGAACGCGAGAAGCAAGTTTAAGTTCGTGGTTCGACACTGTCTAAACAGGACGCTTTCCTCGCGGGAATAGAGGAGATGACGGAGTTAGTCTTCTGCCAAGTGATCGACAGAAGGGAGGGGGTGTTCTGAGGAATGGAGGAGAGGAAACATTGAATGTCAGAATACATTTTGGCCGCTATATGTATGTAGGATACGCCAGCAGGCTGACCAGGAGCGCTTTGATTGATTGTTGCTTGGGAGGTAAGGTGGAATTACCTTTTCCACGTCGAAATCAAGAAGTAGCCGTCCTCACAGTTGAAATTATTTGGAATTTGCACCATTTCTCCCACTTCCCTTATTGGTCTCGGGAAATAACGTTTTTCCCTAGCAAAAACTTTTGTTTGATCGAACTAAATTTTGTATCCTGGTTCCGTCCACCCATGTTTGGCGTTTGGCGAGAATGAAAATTGTTTTATGGATGGATCTTTTGGTGCTCCCTAATTCTACATCTAATAGACTTTCCTGTTTGACCTATATGGTATTCTTCACCTGTGCACTTGAAATCATGTACTCCTTCGCACATGAGATCGGGTATTCGGTCTATAGGCTTAGGCACGATGCCACTGATTTTACTCGTTATGGAGATCTATTTTTTAATATATCCTTAGTTAGGAGCTTACTTACCTCTTCAGCCGCTCCATTAAATTACACATAGATTCTCGCGAATAAAATGACAGGAAATCTCTTAGGCAGTGATGTTAATAATGTGTTATTAGCCCCAGCGGACTATGGTGGGAGAGATCATGTAAATAAACGTAGACAGATTAAAAGTATAAGATATGGATTTAAGATGTCATGTTTTACACGAAATTTAAAGGATTAGAAAAACATTGTCCGACTACACTAGGATGGAAAAGTATTTTGGCTCATAAGTAGCCTCGTGTCACTCCCTGCCGCACACCCTTACGGTAGCTTGCAGCTGAATGGATAAGGTAAGGTAACTCTCGAGAGGAAGGAGTACACGCGTACCTGCTGGACAGAGTGGTCAGCGTCGTTCCCTTCCTCAGGGGACTGGACGTTGCAGTCTGTCCACTCCGAGCGCACGAAGTTCATGCAGCGGCTTTTGTACTTGGAGTAATAGGGGTCATCCTTGGGGATTTGAATGGGCAGGCAAGTGTCCTCCGGCGGACCCTCCATTTGCATGTCGTGCGAACTACCATACTTACAGCACTTGATAGACGAGCCGTCCTCTGAAAACCAGAAAGGGGAATTAAAATTGAAGGAGTCTATGCTAAGGTTCACCGTACCTATGCACAGGGTGCGTTCCTAAAGTATTGAAATTATTTATAAAAAGTAATTTATTAAACATATTTGCACAAACACTTAAAATTCTTCAAATTAATATCCTTGGACCTCTACCCAGATAATACAGCTTTTCTGCCATGATCGGTACATGCCCTGGAAGGTGTCTTCGGTGACCTCTCGCAAGGTCTTCGTCAAGGCTGATAGGATCTCTTCTATGGACGGAAAACGGGTACCTCTCAGGGCTGCCTTTTTCCGAAGGAACAAAAAGAAGTCTGCTGGGTAGACGTCCGGATTATAGGGGGGTGGGGCAGCGTAGGAATCTGGTGTTTGACCAGGGATTCGTAGCGCGCTGTGGCAAACACCTTGGACACGGGCTTGGTGAGCACTTCCCTCATCGCTAAATCTTCAAGAAAAATGGGAAACACAACTGTAGACGACACGTTAAGTTCATTTGCAACCATCTTGATTCTAAATCGACGGTCAGAGTCCAACATTTGTCGAATGCGAGCCACATGTTGTCGGTTTTGCCGGTCGACGGCCGCCCAGAGCTTCGTTCGGCGTAAACCTCTTCCCGACACTCTTTAAAGGCCTTTAACTACCTCGAAACATGTGAGTAGGGCAAAGTCCCCGTTAGTTTTACGAATCATTGTGCTAGTCTCCACAAGAGATTTTTTCAGTTTAGGACAAAACTTAGTAATCGCGTAACGTTGCTCGATCGTCTATTCTGTATTATTTGTAACACGGTCCGCGCGTAGAGGTTTACAATAACTGACGTCCTGCCGCTCCCACGGCTTGGAAAACACTGAAATTAGTTTTGCAGCAAAGTATAGTGTTCTTCTCACCTACTCCAAGTGGTTTGATCCCACTCCAACGAATCTGAGCAGCGCAGAAAATTTATTTGCATTACTTTTGAGAAGCACCCTGTGTAGTACCAAACTTTAAAATAATTGGAGGAATACCACTCACCGTTGGTCTTTTCTTCTTGATAGCCGACATCATGCGTCACCACCTGACTCCACTGCATGAGGGAGAGGGAGTTGACCTCCTGGGGACGATGCTTGTCCTTGAAAAGGTTAAGGCTGATTGCCCTAGGGGACGGGAGTCGGCCGGAGGTCGTGAACTTTACCACCTTGCTCACCCCTACAGGAAAGTAATGAGAGATTAAAAGTGGGCTGAATGTGGCGGACAATGCTTAATTACCGATTTGTACTTCTTGCTTAATACGCTTTGAGCCGTAGCGAACTTGTTTTAGGTTTATATACAAGCAATCATTTTATACATTAATTCATCACGACATTTCATTGGCAAGAGTAAATCTGAATTCTGTAAACTACTAGCTTAGTTCACCCTTTCTTATCTTCAATAGTGTACAATTACTAACCTGGGAGAAAGCAGAGGAGAAAATTCGAAAATGTTTCCATGGCTGGGATTTTCCAAAATTTTAATCAATTGACATAGAAAGCAATATCATGTTTTGGGTTCATGCTGTTGAATTGTGGAACGATCAACATGAGAATAATTAACATTATAAATTCTGAAGATCTAAATCTTTAACTACTGACAAACATATACCAATATACTCGTATAAACAGAGAAAGTATGACATGTTGAAGTCAAGCTTTGTACTTGAATAGTGAAGTGAGGACAAAAATCATGATCAGATCGAAAGACGCGTAACATTCCCGCGGTGACTTCGTCTTAGTTAACTATGTCTCACGTCAAGCAAAGATGAAGAAGATCTCACTACGCGACTTTCTGCAGAGGTTTCTAGTTGAAAAAACATTTAATGGCCATAAACCAAAGAAATGAAGCAATCCAAGTTACTAACAAGCATTATGTGTCCTGCAAGTGTAATAGTTTCACCTGTCTAACCCCAAAACCAAATTACAGTTAGCAATTAGAGAGCAGATTTAATAGGCAAAGTTAGCTCACTTAGAACTCATTACGAGGCCGTGAAGGGAATACTTGAACCGGAGGAAGAATGTGATTACTAAGCCATGAAGATCTTCAGTTATCAAATAATTAAGACTAGATGAGTGAACATTAGATTAGGCTTCATAAATTAACTTGCTAAACATAAGAATTTCTAACAAAAGGGGTTTACATCTCCTAAATAAGACTAAATGACATTTAATGGCTAAGAAATATGCACACATGAAATCATATAATTGCCTTTCCGAAGAACTTTGGAAAAATGTAACCAAAACCTATAGATTATAAATTTATTAGTGAATGGATGCTGGAAAAAAGCTAACATATATATAACGAAGACGGTGGTCATAGGAAAAAGGAAAAAAATTGATTTTCTTCATAGTAGGAGATTACTGCACATAAATCAATGAATATTGTTCAAAGTGGAAGAGTTTCTTATTAACTAAATGGTCTTTATGACCACAAGTTAACAAAATAATTTTGCTCACCGTCGGCATATCTGGCCTTGTTGACCCTTAAGAAAGGAGATTCAGCAATCCCGTATCCACTCGGGTTATTGCACGCTCCTCCATTCACCCTGTACGGCGAGTTCAAGCATCCCGTGCAGTTCGCGGCCTCCACTCCGCATGGCTGCTGGAAGTTACGGGTGTACCACAGATTCGGCGGAAAGACCCCGCGACACTTAACGATTGGTTCTTCGTTGTTGTATCCATTGGCCACGTAGCTTCTGTGATTGAATGAGCGGCAAAACAAATGGAAAATAATCTTATGGTAACAACCCCACCCCATCATTGGTCTACTTAAACTTCGGTTGATGAGTACGGCAGCTTGGTTTACGAACAATTGTGGGACATTGGACAAAAGAGAGTCGAATTAAAAGGTAGCTCTAAAACCATATATGATAAAATTTCAGATGAACTTATCGCATGTTCAGAATGATGAAAAAGAAACTACAGTCCTATGGCAGAATACATATCTCGCTAAAACATTGTGTGCCAGCAAATATGGGATTTTTCACCCTAAATAAAACCCTTGGTCACCTATGAATTTTGTTTTAGTAGGGGTGAATAGCGGTTACCTCAAATTAACATCATATGTAAAGTCAAATATATCGGAAGATAGATCCTTATAATTTCTTGCTTTATGGGTTTTACCACAAATTTCTGTCGTCCAGTTGAAGCTTGCAAAACATAAGATATGTTCCAAAAGAATGAGCGGGATTTGAACTTGCGATATATAGCCGTTCAGCTTCCATTCACGCACGTATATCACGGATTTTTCTGCACGCATATTTAATTTGGTTTCAAGTAAATGACACGTGAAAGAAATTAATTAAAATTTTTCTTTATTTCGAGAGAATAGTTGACACAGCTGCATTTACGGTGGCACCCCAGACTTGGCATATGCATTGTGCGCTCTGTTGTACTCAAGGACCAAGAGTGAAGCCCAGGAAGGTTCTATGGAAACTATTGATCATGCAACTCCAAACATTACGCAACTGAGAGAAGAGAAGAGATATAGGATAATCTCCGAAAAGAAATAAAAATAAAGCATACGTATTGCGCATTTTGTGATACACAACCAATGTGCTTTGCCAATTTCATTTCAAACTTAAATACTTTTAAGGCAGTTTGGTCGAAATTCGGTGTTTAGTGGTATACACACAAATAATTATTTTTTATACAATTATATATATATATATATATTCATTCAAACAGAAATAGGTATAAGGAAAGGGGATAGGAAAACACATAACATATATATATATATATATATATATATATATATATATATAGATGATTTCTTCGAAGTAACACGGAAGAGTTGAATAAAAAACTTTATGCTAAAATTAAAGAGGCATGGGGAGAACTGGAGGTAGGAATGAAAGTCGGAGAGGAATTCGTACAATTGGTTAGGTTTGCTGATGACCAAGCATTAGTTGCTCAGTCAACGAAGGGGTCTCAAGCATTGCTGAGTGAATTGGAGGTTCAGTGCGATAAATATGGGATGAGAATCAATATTAATAAAACAAAGGTTATGCGATTTTCCAGAAAGAAAAAGGCTAAGCTAAATATTAAAATAGGCGGGGAAAAATAGAGCCGGTAGAGCAGTTTACATATCTCGGAAGTGTTTTGGACCAATGCGGTCAAAGTGGTAGGGACGTAAGGAGAAGAATTGCGCTAGGCAAGGAGGCTTTCTCAAGGAGGAGGGAGTTGATGACGGGGATGTTGAGTAGAGATGTTAAGACAAGACTCGTGAAAACTCTGATATGGAGCGTAACTATGTACGGCGAGGAAACGTGATCACTGAAGCAGGAGGATAAACGTAGACTGGAGGCTATTGAAATGTGGGTGTGGAGAATAATGGAGGAGGTGAATTGGACCGAAAGGAAAACAAATGAGGAAGTGCTGGAGATGTTAGGGGAGGAGAGGGGTTTGTTGAGAGAAATCCTATAAGGGCAGGAAGAATGTATGAAAGGCGTATTGAGCGGTAGTGGAATGTTGAAGAAGGTAATAGAGGGGAGAATGTTGGGCAAGCAAGGAAAGGGCAGGGACAGGACAGGGATATTGGACGGGATGAAGGGAGGAAAGAAGTACACTGAGATGAAGAGGGAACTGATGTAGATTAGGTTGCTGGATTGGGTTTTGTTTGGAGTTACAAAATGTATATAGTTGTGCCATCCAAAAACCTACCTTAACCGGTAGGTTAACTAATAAAATTATATATATACATATATATATATATATATATATATATATATATATATATATATATATATATATATATGTACATACATACATTCAAACACGAAATCCTGCCATACGACGAACACATATTCTTTCAATTGGAAATAGATATAAGGAAAGGGGATAGGAAAACACATAAAAGATGAACACAGGATAGGTGGGGAAGGCGGATTTGAGCAAATCACAGGCATAAAAATATGTCCTTCACTAAGAATTGAACACCGGATCGTCCACTTGCCGGTCGGATGCTCTACCACTTGAGCAAGCAAGGAAACCTAATTCACAATGAGATCTGCGATGTTTCAAAGCGCCCAGGTGCTCCGACTTCATGGCCAAGAGATGGCGTTAGGGAGCTGTTTCACCCATCAGAGGAGAAATAGACAACACACACAAGAAGAAAGGACAGTGGATTAGTAAGCATACAACATCATAGAGGATAGGAACAGTGCGTTTCATGGCACGCATAGCCTTTCTTTTCCCGCATCTTTTATGTGTTTTCCTATCCTCTTTCCTTATATCTATTTCCATATGAAAGAATATTTATTCGTCGTATGGCCTGTAGTTCGTGTGTGAATGCGTATTTGGACAATGTGGCTCGTCTCTTCTTCTGGCCAGGACCTCTTCTTAACACTGCCCATTCGGACTCTTCTTTCTTCACTCGAACCTTAGCAGCCTGAGGCATTTTCAGGTTGCGGGACCTCTTGTCCCTCCAATCTATTCCTTTCCTCAACGATTAAACCATAAACACAGTAATCAACCCGAAGGTCGGTTTAGTAGGTGATGGTAGAGCTCACCCGTGTACCAAGCCCGACGGCATATGAATATTCACACATCAGGGTAGGGGGGCCAGTTCCTTTCCCTGGGCCGGTTATGGTTTCCCAGGAAGATCTGGTACCCGAAAAATCAACTAACTTGGGTGGAGCTGCAGGTTCCCAGTCGTAGTAGTCCAACGCTCTACCCACTAGACCACCGCCACCCACCCTCAACGATTACTCATTAGTTTTTCCCAATTCCATCCATCAAACACTTTTTCGAAACCCACGAAGCAGGCAAATATGTCCTGGTTGTGTTTTATATTCCTCTCGATTAGTGATCTCATTAATGCAATGGCATCACGCGGAGCCCTCCCCTTTCTAATCCCAGACTGATCTTCCCCTAAGTATTCAAGTACCTTGGTCTCCATCATTCATTTCATCCTATTATGTATCCTTTTGTTGTTGATCCTGAAAACCACTTTACCTGCATGGGAAATCAAACTTATCATTCTGTAGGGCTCACTTGAGGTAGCCTTTATGTTTTTCAATGTAGACATTGATACTGATCTCACGAAGTCTTTCAGGCTGATTCCTTCTCCATAGACACTATGAATCAGTCCATATAGTCTCTTCCTGCAATAACGGAATGTTAAAGTTCCTGCCTAAATGCTTTAGTAGTTCCGCAGGAGTGTTTTCCACCCCCACGGCCATGTTCGATTTAATCTCCTTTAATGCCCCTTCTACCTCATCGTCGAGTATGCCTGGACTTAAGCTGTCTTCTTCTTCGTTATGGTCACACCTTGCTGGCCTAAATTTTTTACCATAGAGGTCTCCTAGAAATTTTTTCCATCTCTTTGGGATCTTTTCTGTTTCAAAAAATATCTTTCCCAACAATCTGTTAACTGTTAACACAGTTTTTCCCTTTTTACTTCCCGATGGTGATTCAACCTTGCTATGTAGCGCTCCAATTTCACCCTTCCTCTGTAAACTTTCCATATCCTCGCTCTGCGTTATCCACCATGCTTTTTTGCCTTATTTGTGGCCCGTCTCATTTTATTGCTCAAATCTTTGTACTTCATTTTGCCTAACTCTTCTTTTTACATTCTTTCATTTTCTTATCTTGTCCATTTTTGTAACCATTTCATCCGTAATCCATGGATTCCTTATCCTTTTCCCTTTATCGGTTCCTTTAGTGTCTTTTCTAGCTTTTTATATTTTCTGGATACAATCTCATTTTTCTTCGAGAGTACTCAGCTCTTTACCGTCATCCATGATTTTCCCTACAGCCTGCTGATACTCCTTCCTATTTAATCCATTTAATATTTCTAATTTCCATTTTCTAACCCGCCGCCTCTGCCAGATCTTTTTGAAACGGACGCTACACCTCATTGTAACCATTGCAACCAAAAAGACCATTGTCGTCAGAGTCGGCATCCGCTCCCGAGAAGTTGTGTGAATTGATTATACTGTTCCTAATCCTGTGCCTAACCAGAGTTTAATCAAATTAATACCTTTCTGTGTAACCTGGTATTTTTCCATTCATACCGACGCCTTTTGTGGTGTCTAAACCAAATGTTGGTGATGAATAACCCCTGTCTTCTACAGAACTCAATGGCAGTCTCCCAACAGTCATTCCTCGTGCCTAAACTGTTGTCCCCCAAATCGACACCATTTTTTTCTCGCCTATCGTCGTATTCCAATTCCTCATCTCAATCAAATGTTACCCTTTAGGAACACACGCGATTATTTCCTATCGACTTCTTCGTCCTTATGGTTGCTCGATGGCATGTCTACCTGAACAATGACTGAAGAATGTACATTCTGCTCTTTTCTGTGCGACTCTATCTGTTACCTGTCCTATGTTAACTACCCTTCCTCCTACCTCCTTATGTAATATTATGACAACCCCTCGTTGAACATCCGATTTGTTAGGTGATGGTAAAATTTACATTTTAATAACTCCGACAACGTTTAAAATTTACACACCAGAGTAAGTAAGCCGGTTTCTTTCCCTTTCCTAAGGAACAATTTTAACATTTTCCTGCAATTATCTTCACTCAAAGGCCGCCTTAACTCATCCGCCAACACGGTACACGAATAAAACAACGTGCTCAAAATTAGCTTAAGAGATGTCTAAATCAAACAAGCATAAATTTGTCATGCCATTTTCTTGAGCGAAAATTGTGACACTTGATACAAATGTTACGAAAGAAAAAAATCACCGAAGGTTTCACAATTGGTCCTTGTAAAATAAGGATGAAATTTTAAATGAAAAATCAATTTCATAATACATTTGTTTAGCATTTGAGTGGAATGTGCTCAATGGGCATATATCAACGGACCCTCAATCATTGTGTTGAGTTGACTGAGTAGTTTAGCGAAATTATTTGAATCGATGTAATCTGCAGCCCTCTCTGAGAAGAAAATAACTCTGTTTCAGTAATGTTTAGATGATACATAACAAAGAACACCCCGTACACATATTTATGGTCTTATTTCTCCAACACCCTTAATAAATACAGTATTCAACCCGAAGGTCGGTTTGGTAGGTGATGGTAGAGTTCACCCAGTACTAAGCCCGACGCGGTGTGAAATTCACACATCAGGGTAGGGGGACCAGTTCCTTTCCCTGTGCTGGTTATGGCTTCCCAGGAAGATCTGTCACCCGAAAAATCACATAGCTTGGGTGGTGCTGTAGGTGCCCAGAGTGCCTTTCCCGGGAATCGAATTCGATACACTCCGGTCAGTAGTCCAACGCTCTACCCCCTGGACTACCAAGTTCCAAAACACTTACTCTGATGCAATATTCATGTGATTTATAATGAAGACATGATATCTATCAACATTTTTATCAGTGTATAGAAACCACAGTACGTATTCTACCTTATTTACTCTTATTCCGGGACCACTTTAAAGAAAGAAATTTCTTGAAAAAATTTACTTGAATTTTAAGTACTATTGTTTTTGCGGGTAAAAAATATTGGCATCAGAAAATATTCAGAACTAAAATATTTTTAATGGTTTTTTATAGCGCCCGTGCCGAAAAAAAGAGAAGATTAGTGGAATTTAAAAAGTTTTGTTGTGGAAAAAAGTGATTCATGGCAAACCTTACCCGCTACTGGACCTTGAGCTGCTATCGCTGAAACCACTTCCAATGGAGACGATGATAATGGGATCACTTTCACTGAAGTCATTTTTACTGGAATCGATGTAAATGGAGCTGCGATCATTATAACTACTCTCTCTTGGTCCACTGTAAAACGAGCCACTGTCGACGGGATGACTCCCGTAAGAGGCACCAATACTCTCATAAGAAGTTCCATAATACGCGCCGATATCCTTAGAGTAGCTGTTACGGAAGCTGTCGTAACTAAGGCCGCTTCTACTGTAGCTATTGTCGATGAATGAACTGTCGCTTGAGTCGCTTAACTGGTAGCTAACCTCTGGCCGGACGTTTCCGTATCCGATGTGAATTACATGTTTTCTTCTGTGACTGCGGTCTTTGTACTTCCCTCTTGAGTGGTCATCTGCCAATGGTAACACTCGTGGTCCATCTTGCTGCTGACAGTCTTCTCCGGAGCAAGGTATTGGTTGCCAGGCAGTTTGGTTGGCGGTGTTAGTCTGTGCCCCTGGGACAACGTATCGGAAATATTATTCATTAGAAAGTGATTCAATGAGTAAGTGGAGAAACTATATATATTGAGGATTACATAAATATTTAGTGGTTTTGGGGTCAACTGAGGGATCAACGCACAAAGCTTCGCAAAATGGGAAACTTCACTATTTCAATATTAGTGTTGACCAGTGATGCAATGAAGAGTGAACAATTCAAGCTTTATTTAGGAATGAGAAAATGCGGCCAAATCCGATGAGCAAATCTTCTAGCTATATTTAGCCAGTGAGCCATTGCTAAATGCAATAAAGGATGAGTTTGATAGATGTTTATGAAACAATAATAAATGAAGGTTTGCAGAAATAAGGATTCTGAGGTCTAATTTTTGTGAAATTTTTATGAACTAAAATTGTGAGGTAATTTCATTAATTTCATAAAATGAGGTCAAGTAGGAGATACTAAGTAATATTTGAAATGCAGAATCTTGTTAATTACAGCAACTATTCCCGCTGCTCTAATTTACTTCTCTTTCTTTTTGTGGTTCAGAACATTTTCCGTCGTGTTCGTCAGGGAATAGGAAAACCGCAGTTTTTTGTAGCAAAATTTATTCGCAGAGCTCCATTGCTACTTCTTAGATTACTGATTTAGAGCAGTATTAAAATCCTGTAATATATTATGATCCCCACCTGTGAGCAATGAATTGCCGGAACCAACGATGCCGTCGGATATCTCCACGAATGCACCAGCGGTCAGCCGCGCCAGCGAACAGAAAATGGTGACCAGGATGCCTGGCATGACAGTGGTTATTCCCCAGGAGGTGAAACTGGATGAATAAAAATGAGAGATAATGATATTGCATTTATTGGCACGCCGTGCCATATTTTAGCTAGTTTATATTTAAGTCACTTAGCGTTAATAACTATATCATGGAGGACTATTTGATAAAATCGACTTATGTCGTTGGCATGCATTGAAACGACAGTCGAGAGTGCTTACGAAGTTTCATGATTTTGACAAGACCACAATGATCATTACATGCAAAATTTATTTCTAATTTTTTTGATGCGTGTATCTGTTTAATGTCAATACTAATATGTAAAATATTTTTATCAATGTAGAGCCATCCTTAAACCTCGCTTTTTCTGAAAAAAATGCTGATGCACACGGTAGAGGCAAATGGATTAGCTGTTGTTCGGAAAATAAGGAATATCTATGTAACTCGGAAGTACTTCATTTCTCTCCCAGTGAACACCCACTGGAGGAGGAGAACTACTCGACTGGCGGAAGGGGACACTCACTTTTCCAGCAGGCGCCGTCCTTCTGGATCCTCTAGGATCCAAGTACTCTCTCCCGACGCTGCGGAAAGGAAGCTCTCTCTCTTGGATCTACCCAGCGTAAGAACTCCGGCCGCCTCTTTGTTCTCACATTCGCTCTTGAGTGTGTTTATATACAAAAGGAATTGTCTGTGTTCTCTGTGACATGTCCACATATTTTATCAAGAAACTCATTTGCGATTGGACACTCTTACTTTTGCGATTATAAGAGCCAAGAGTCTATCCGTTGCGGAGGCTCGGGTCGGCAGGAGGGGGGGGACAGGAGCTTGGCACCTGGAACCAATCGCCCCAACACCCGGATTAATTACTCCTTGGGGCGAGATATGCCTTCCCTTCGGCTGAAAGTGGTGAGGCCAATTGCCAATTTCGTGGAAGATAAACGCAAAAACATCTACTCGAGTATACCATTCAGTTAGTCAGTCGGAAATAGTTGAAGTAGAGTAAGGAGATTAGACGGAACACGAAGAAATGGCTACTATCTCCTGACAATCAGCTATCGGGGAGCTGCAAAATTTTTTAAAAATACCAGAGAGCTTATTACTTCAATTAGAACAATCGGTAATTTTTCCGGAGCGCAGTAACTACCTTCGATAAGGAGTGCACGCGCTGCAAACTAAGTCCATTGATACAGATTCAGGAAAATCCCGTTTTTTACGTTCTATTTTTTACTTTTTCCCAGACATGATACTTGCTAATAACAAATTTAATGTACGAAATCATCTTTTAGAGTCTGAGAAAAACCAGTCTATGCTTCTTGGAAACCGGTGTTGATTTCATTATCATGATCATTTTAAGGCAATAATAACGGATTCCATGAAGTCCATTTTTGTTTAAGTGGCAGTTTTTGTGTACTGTAAAATCAACATACGTTACTTAGGGTTTTGAATATGTCGTTCTCATTCTTTACATTTTGGTATGTTGAAGAAAGAGGGAGCTTTATACTAAACCGTACCCGATGATACACGACAACAACAACAAAGGCTCCATCAGCGGGATCTATTTGAAAATTGGTAGTGTTCATTCTTATTACTATTCTTCATACTATAATGAGATATGGACAGTTTCGATTACCGAAAACTTCTTCGAATGATTATTGTGTGGTACCATTAGTGTCGTCGATAAGGCGTTGGAGATCGAGACGACATCGAAGGCACTCAAACGTCAACTGGATACTCTTGCTGCATCAGAGACTGAGTAGACAGGATGGAGATCGACAAAGGAATTGAAGATATCAAAGCCGTTAATGACGATGGAGACTGATGATCTTGGTCTTATAATTTACTACAAGGTTTGTATAAAATTTTCTCTCCTAGGCATGAAGAGGCCTGTACTCTCCTGCTAAAGTTCGCAGGTGAGTTTGCGCATGCGCTGAAAGGTACTCAGCAAAATTTCAGTCATTTTAGACAGCTGGTTTTTGGCAATCACTAGTGAGTCTTTGTGAGAAATGGTTTTGTGAAAATAGAAAAAAAATGAGAATCACACTGCTATAGGATATTTGTTTTGTAGTAGAAATACGTGAAATTTTGAGCAGATGATGTTAAACGTGGTCGTACCAGCTTGGCTGATGATGAGTTTTCGGGACAACCAAATACTGAAACACCCATCGCTAACATCAAAATGTTTAACAAGTGGAACTGGACGACCGTCGAATTTATGATAGAGAGAGAGAAAACAAAGGAAATGATCATATCGAAAGAACGCTTATGTCACATACTGACCGATGGATTGGACGGGCCGAAGCTATCTCGGCGTTGAGTGTCAAAGTTACTCACTTTGGACCAAAAATACTTTCGCATGAGCTTTTCCAAGGCCCTAATGGAGGAGTTTCAACGAATTGGTTGAGTTTAATTCATTGTTTCGTGGCCTTAGATGAAACTTGTATCCACAATTACACTTTTGAAATGAAAAAAGAACCAAAACAGCGGACAGAGGTGGATTAACGTGATCCGAAAAAGACGAAGACGGATCCAGTGATCAGTGGATCAAGGATACGTGGAAAAGAGCTGTGGAGTAGCACAGAGCTTGATATGCATGTAGGACCAAGTGACACGGCTCCTTACAAAGGTGAGAGGCAATGTTATAGAACTGCATCCTCCTCCTAACGTCGATTTTTAAGTTTTTGATTGTGTATGCGGTACATTCCCGACGAAAATACAGCATCCGCGATCAGCGCCAAGAAAGGTGGGATAAACTCAAAATTATCGTGTTTTGAGATATGGAGCATTCCAATCAGGGAAGAAATCTTGCATGAGGCCCGTTGGTTATTGATTCTAATATTTAGGGGTGTGGTACGCGATCCAATATAAAAGTCAGGACAAAGTTGGCATCTCAGAAGGTAAGCAATATTGCTGGAAATACATCAGGAGTAGTGAATTAATAAGATAGCGTTAAAAATTGGGTGGGAGAGGGACGGGGTTCGGTTTTGAAAGTAGGGCATGTTTTGTATCTGGGTTTAATGCAGGGTGTGGGAGTAGTTTAAGTGATGGCGGTGATTTAAGGAGTGAATCGGTTAATTTGCGGAGTTTTGATAAGTTTTGGGGCATTTGAATGTAACAGAGGGACATTTGGAAAAACGTTGGGTGATGAATTATGGTTATTAAGGATGAAGTAGAGGTTTTTAAGAATTAATCTCAGAGGCTCCAGCTCAGGGAAGTATGTAATGCAAATTGAAAGAGGATGGTTTTCTTCGATGAAGGAAGGCTTGGGGGCGTAAGCATATCTTCGGATTCTTTTGTTCAGGAAGGACTCAGGATAACCTCGTTTGAGGAGGCAATGGTTTGGGTTTGAGAGGAATTGATTACTTGGTTGGTCGACAGGAACACATAAAAGAGGAACTCACTGGGAGGGAGGAACAGAACTGTTCCTCCCTCTTGAGTAAGGTGGATGTACCGCCGAAAATTCAAGACCCAGTGAGTGAACTTTTATGTGTTTCTGCCTACTAGTGTTAATTCCAATTACATTATTGTTCATGAGATTTCCATAACAGTGCTGTATATTATATAATGTACACAGCCATGTGGGTCGCGGCTGACCAGAAGAAGGCCTCGGAGTACGCCGAAAGCTTAAATCATCTACAGTGTGAGTGTCCTTTTACGTGTTATCTGTTTTATTCTGTGTTCTATTGTGCCGTCCAAAAGTTATATTGCTCTCGTGAGTACTTCCGCATCATCGATATATATATATATATATATATATATATATATATATATATATATATATATACATGTGCAACCTGTACATGTCTCAGACTGCTCAGGTGCGAGTGGGGAACGGAGAGTCCGGATGGGCAGTGTTAGGAAGAGGTGTAAGGCAGGGTTGCCCATTGTCACCGGTACTGTTCAACGTATATGTAGAGGAAATGATTAAAGAGGCATGGGAAGAACTGGAGGTAGGAATGAAAGTCGGAGGGGAATTCGTAAAATCGGTTAGGTTTGCTGATGACCAAGCATTAGTTGCTCAGTCAGCCAAGGGGTTGCAAGCATTGTTGAGTGAATTGGAGGTTCAGTGCGATAAATATGGGATGAGAATCAATATTAATAAAACAAAGGTTATGCGATTTTCTAGAAAGAAAAAGGCTAAGCTAAATATTAAAATAGGCGGGGAAAGAATAGAGCAGGTAGAGCAGTTTACATATCTCGGAAGTGTTTTGGACCAACACGGTCAAAGTGGTAGGGACGTAAGGAGAAGAATTGCGCTAGGCAAGGAGGCTTTCTCAAAGAGGAGGGAGTTGATGACGGGGACGTTGAGTAGGGATGTTAAGACAAGACTCGTAAAAACTCTGATATGGAGCGTAGCTATGTACGGCGCGGAAACGTGGTCGCTGAAGCAGGAGGATAGACGTAGATTGGAGGCTTTTGAAATGTGGGTATGGAGAAGAATGGAGAAGGTGAAATGGACCGAAAGGAAAACAAATGAGGAAGTACTAGAAATGGTGGGGGAGGAGAGGGGTTTGTTGAGAGAAATCCTATGGAGGCAGAAAAAATGGATGAAAGGCGTATTGAGCGGTAGTGGAATGTTGAAGAGGGTTATAGAGGGGAGAATGTTAGGCAAGCGTGGTAAGGGTAGGAACAGGATAGGGATGTTGGACGGGATGAAGGGAGGAAAGAAGTACACCGAGATGAAGAGGGACCTGATATAGATTAGTTTGCTAGGTGGGGAGTTACAAAATGTTTACTTGATAGTTGTGTCCATCCAAAAACCTACCTTAACCGGTAGATTACCTAAATAATATATATATATATACATATATATATAATGATTAGGTAATCTACCGGTTACGGTAGGTTTTTGGATGGACACAGCTATCAAATAAATAAATATTTTGTAACTCCAAAGCAACCCAATCCAGCAACCTAAACTACATCATGTCCCTCTTCATCTCTGTGCACTTCTTTCCACCCTTCATTCCATCCAACATCCATATCCTGTTCCTACCCTTTCCTCGCTTGCCCAACATTCTCCCCTCTATTACCCTCTTCAACATTCCACTACCGCTCAATACGCTTTTCATCCCTTTCTCCTGCCTCCATAGGATTTCTCTCAACAAACCCCTCTCCTCACCCACCATCTCCAGTACTTCCTCATTTGTTTTCCTTTCGGTCCATTTCACCTTCTGCATTCTTCTCCACACCCACATTTCAAAAGCCTCCAATCTACGTCTATCCTCCTGCTTCAGTGACCACGTTTCCGCGCCGTAGATATCCATATCTCCAGCTCTATATCAGAGTTTTTACGAGTCTTGTCTTAACATCCCTACTCAACGTTCCCATCATCAACTCCCTGCTCCTTGAGAAAGCCTCCTTGCCTAGCGCAATTCTTCTCATTACGTGCCTACCACTTTGACCGTATTGGTCCAAAACACTTCCGAGATATGTAAATTGCTCTACCTGCTCTATTCTTTCCCCGCCTATTTTAATATTTAGCTTAGCCTTTTTCTTTCTGGAAAATCGCATAACCTTTGTTTTATTAATATTGATTCTCATCCCATATTTATCGCACTGAACCTCCAATTCACTCAGCAATGCTTGCAACCCCTTGGCTGACTGAGCAACTAATGCTTGGTCATGAGCAAACCTAACCGATTTTACGAATTCCCCTCCGACTTTCATCCCTACCTCCAGTTCTTCCCATGCCTCTTTAATCATTTCCTGCACATATACGTTGAGCAGCACCGGTGACAATGGGCAACCCTGCCTAACCCCTCTTCCTAACACTGCCCATCCGGACTCTTCGTTCCCCACTCGCACCTGAGCAGTCTGTGACATGTACAGGTTGCGGATCAGTCTCCTGTCCCTCCAATCCATTCCTATTTTCTCTAGTACACGCATTAATTTTTCCCAATTCACTCTATCAAACGCTTTTTCAAAATCTACTAAACAGGCAAAAATGTCCTGGTTGTATTCTATATTCCTTTCAATTAGTGCAATGGCATCACCAAATATATATATATATATATATATATATATATATATATATATATATATATATATATATATATATATATATATATATATATATATTTTCGCCAATATACAAATAGAAAATGTTGTTTTATTGAATTAAATTGTTAATCCCTCATTTAAAACTGAAAATAAACGAGTTTAGATATCAGGCCAAAAATGAACAATCCTAGAAAATATGTACTCGTTTTTATGACAGAAATTATTATGACAGTAATTATTATGAAAGAAATCTGAGTTCCAAACCAAAAAATCCGGTTGGGCCTCTTCTGTAATCATAGATCTAGAGTTTAGGAAAAATAAGAACAACCCCCTTAACATGCCCGAATTAACCTTCATCAAACTAACGGAGTAGTTGTAGCATAGATTTCAACCTTCGGTAAACTAGTGGCTGATAAGCTAATTCTTTCGATAGTAGTGTGACACCTCTACTTTATTCATAAGAACTTATCACGTACCTAGCTGCTCTACGTTGCAATCATTTTGTCTCCAAAATTAGGTCTATTTCGTAAAGATAAGCTACGTCCGCAATATACCCTTGTTTGATTCCGCTTACGTGAATAACAAAACTATTTAACCCTCACATTACACAAAAATATATAGAACAAAATAATTTTATCCAAATTTAATTAAAGCTCGAATATGTCTCTCCTCTTTTGGATTGCGTGTTTAGGTCGTGAGTTCTTGACACTATCTTCATGTCCGGACATTTCTCTATATCGCACGTGGCTGGTCTCGAAAATAGTATGAATTATTTTTTCACGGGTGGATGAACGGACGCGTGGCGGTTTCTCTGACTGGGTACGAGGGAGGGGAGTCGAGCCTTTGCGTGGTGAGGATCGTTCGTTACTGAACCTCTATACCATGACCTCGTTTCCCTCCGTCGTAACCAGGTTAGTTGGAATAGCAGCATGCCAAAATATATTTCCTTCATATTTTGCGTGGAACTTGCAAAACCGGGAAAGAGATCCATAACATACTCAAGGCAGCTTATGGAGATAACGCCATGGGTTTATCGGGCTTTTTTAAGTGGCATATATATTTTTGTGATGGTGGAGAAGATGTTTAAAACTCCGAATTTGCAACATTCCCCATATCTCAAAAAGTAATTAGTAGATTGTAGAAGGTAAATAGTAGAGTAGTAGATCTCAAAACAAAAATCTTGGAAGATGGAAGCCTTTGCTGTACAGGGATCTCAGCATAAGTGTTCTCATTTTTTATGATGATTTTAAGATCCTTAAAAGTGATGTGCATCGACTTGTGAAAAGATGGGCATGAGAAAGGTGTGTGCAAAGTTGGTGCCGCGAGTGCTCTCGGACAAACAATAGGAAACTTATGCGGATCTACCAAGAACTTCTTGACCATGCCTCAGCCACGCTACACTACTGACGTTGCCCCAACTTCTACCTCTTCCCACGCCTCAAATCCGTGCCTGAAGGATGTCCTTATCAATCACACCTAATCGCATACAAAGGCTTGCAAGGATTTCTCCTACGCTCAATCACACGCAGGAATGGAATAATCGAAAAGAAAGGACAAAATTCACAGTCATAGTTACTCAAACACTCGGGTGTTTTAAAAAACATTGACCATTTTGAATCACGTTTCATCGCATACCTAGGGCTTGCAAGGATTTATCTGAAGCCAGAGATCCGGTAATCACCCAAAGGGTTAAAATATTACGGAATTATAAAAAAATGATGTACACGGGTAAGTTCGGGAACACTGGCCAGTGTGAATCACAAACCGAGCGGATGAATAAAAATAAGAAACGAAAGTTATACGATTTTCCAGAGAGATAGAAAGAGGCTAAGCTTAACACCAAAATAAGAGCGAAAAAGCTAGAGTAGGTGGAGCATTTTATGTATCCTAGAAGGATTTTAGACCACAATGGTGAGAGTAGTAGGGACGTAAGGATAAGGATTGAAGTAGTCAATGGGGCTTTCTCAAAGAGAAGGGAGTTGATATTGGGACGTAGTAGGGACGTTGAGTGCCAAAACTATGATAAGAAACGTAGTTATGTGAGGTGTGGAAACATGGTCGGTGAAGAATAAAGACAGGTAGATTATAGGATTTTGAAAGGGGAAAATTGGGAAGGAAGAAGGAGGTGTCATGGACTAAAAGGAAAACATCTGAGGAAGTGCTAGCGGTGGATGGCGAGGATATTGTTGGGAGAGATCATATAGAGGCAGGAAAAATGGATGCAGAGCGTATTGATCGGCAGCGGGAATTGGAAGAATGTAATGGAAAGGAAAACGTTAGGTAAACGAGCAAAAGCAGGAATAGAATTCGAATGTTTGCTATAATGAAGGGAGAAAGGAAGTAAACACAGATGAAGAGGAACTTGTTGCAAAATACGAAGTTGGATTGTGTTTTTTCAGGAGAAACGAAACATTCATTTGGCAGTTGTGTCCACCCAAAACCTACGTTGACCGAAAGTTTGCCATGCTAATTATATGTGTAGGTTCCCGAAGTGCCTTGCCCGGGAATCGAACCC